>RJWM01005580.1:0-90834 GCA_004363535.1 Dasyprocta punctata
TGCAGGATCGCGGGACCCAGTAGGCTGGGTCCCGTGTGCAGCAAGGAAGGGCGGCCTCCCGGGGCATGCAGGTGGAGCCTCCTCCTTAACTGGGTGGGGACCAAGGCCTCCTGGTCCCAGGGAGCTATGCTGGGCACCGCGCGTGATGCGACCCGACCTTGGTTCTGTCCGCAAGCTCGGCCCAACAGCTATGCCTGCGGGGCAGGCCCAGGCAGGTCCCAGGCCTACAGTGCTGGGAGCAACCCTGCTGGGCGGCACGGTCTGCACAGGAGCTGTGGGATGGCACACGCTCGAGCCACGCCGCTCGGCTGAAGAGTGGAGCTGCCATGCGCTCTGCACTCTGGTGGGGGGGGGCCCAAGCTCTCCAGGTCCCTGCAGCTCTGTTGCTCAGTTCCCGGTGAGCAGCTCTGGGGTCCTGGGCTGATTTGGGCTGGGCTGCGTACCTCTGTGTCCTGCGCAGCTGGCCGGCGTTCCCCTGAGGTTCGCGCTGATTCTTGCGGCATGCAGGATCGCGGGACTCAGTAGGCTGGGTCCCGTGTGCAGCAAAGAAGGGCGGCCTCCCGGGGTGTGCAGGTGCAGCCTCCTCCTTAACTGGGTGGGGGCCAAGGCCTCCCGGTCCCAGAGAGCTATGCTGGGCACCGTGCGTGACGCAGACCCGACTCTGGTTCTGTCCGCAAGCTTGGCCCAACAGCTATCTGATTTTTTTTTTAAATTCTTTATATATTCTGAATAGGAGTGCTTTGTCTAAGGAACAGCCAGCAAAGTTTTTTCCACACTGTGGGTTGTCTCTTCACTCTGTTGGATTCTCTTGCCGTGCACACTTTTTTTTTTGGCAGCACCAGGGATCAAACTCACAACCTTGCACCTGCCAGGGCAGGCACTTAAGCCACTGAACTGAACTCCTGGTCCTAGTTTTTTGAGACAAGGCCGTACTATGTAGCTCAGGCCAGCCTTGCACTCACGTTGTAGCCCAAGCTGGCCTCAAACTCACAACGCTCCTTCTACCTCAGTCTCCCAAGTGCTGGGATTAAAGGCATGCACTACCATGCCCGGTTTGTGCACACTTTTTAATAAGATGAGATCCCACTGTCGATTCTTTGTTATAGTTCCTATGCAATTGGGGTTTTATTTATAAAGTCTTTGCCTACACCAATGTCTTGAAGAGTTCTACCTATTCTATCTTCCAGCAGATTTAGTGTTTCTGTTTTAATACTTAGATCTTTGATTTATTTCAATTTTAGTGTATGGTGAAAGATATAGGTATAGTTTTAATCTTTAGCCTGTGGAAAACCAGTTTTTTCCAGTACCATTTATTAAAGAGGCTGTCTTTCTTCCAGTAAAGGTGTTTGCCCCATTGTCAAAGATAAGGTAGCTAAGTGTGCCTGGAGTTGTTTCTGTACATTCTAATCTGTTCCCTTGATTCTTGGGTTTGTTTGTTTGTTTGTTTGCCAGTACCATCCTGTATTTATCACGGTAGCTTTGTAGCTTTATTTCATGATGGGGATTGTGATGCCCCCTGACTTGTCTTTGTTGCCCAGAATTGCCTTTGCTATTGTAGCTCTCTTCTGGTTTCAAATGAATTTTAGGATTGTTTTCTCTAATTTTGTGATGCGTGTTATTGGTGTTTTGATTGGAACTGCATTAAGTCTGTATAACAATTTTGGAAGTTTAGCCATTTTCATTATATTTGTTTTTCCTGCCCAAGAACAAAGAATGTCTTTCCATTATCTGATACCCATTTCAAACTTCTGTCTCAGAGTACTGTAATTTTTAACGTAGAGGTTTTTACTTTCTTCATTAGATTAATTCCTAGGTTTTTTTTTTTGGGGGGGTGCTATTTTGAAAGATGTTGTTTCCCTAATTCTTCTCAGTTTTTTCTCATGTGTAGGGAGGCTATTTATTTTTGCATGTTGACTTTGTATCCAGCTACACTAATGAATTTGATAATTAGTCTTTTGGTGGAGTTTTTGGGGTCTTCTATATAGAGAATCATGTCATCTGCAAATAATGATAATTTTACTTCTTCCTTTCCTTTCCTTATTCCTTTTGTTTTTTCTCTTATCTAATTGTTCTGGCCAAAGTTTCCAGAACTATATTTAATAAGAGTGGTGACAGTGGACATCCTTGTCTTGTTCCTGATTTTAGAGTGAAAGCTATTGTTTTTTGTTCATTTAGCTATTGTTTGTCATAGGTGACATTTATCATATTAGGATAATGACTGTCTATTCCAATTATCAGTAGGGTTTTTATTATGAATGTGTGTTGGACTTTGTCAAATGCTTTTTCTGCATCTGTTGAGATGATCATGTGGTTCTTGTCTTTGGCTCTGTTAATATGGTATATTACATTTATTGATTTGCATATGTTGAACCATCCCTGTGTCTCTGGGATTAATTCTGTTTAGTCATGATATAAAATCTTTTTGATGATTTGCTGCATTCTGTTTGCCAGTATCTTAATGAGGATATTTGCATCTATGTTCATTAGGGAGATTGGCCCGTAGTTCTCTTTCTTAATTGTGTCATTCACTGGTTTTGTTATCAAGGTAATGCTGCTCCCAGGAATGAATTTGGGAGTATTGCTTCCCTTTCATTAAAGAGTTTGTGAAGTAGTGGAAATAAGTCTCTAAATTTCTTTAGGAATTTAACAATGAATCTTTCAGGGCGTGGGCTTTCTTTGTTGGCTGATTTTTTTTTTTTTTTGTGGCACTGGAGATTGTACTCATAACTTTGTGCCTGCCAGGCAGGTGCTTAAGCCACTGAGCCAAACTTCCAGCCCTAGTTTTTTGAGACAGGGTCACACTATGTAGCTCAGGCTGGCGTTGCGCTCAGGTTGTAGCCTGAGCTGGCCTTGAACTTGCAACACTTCTACCTCAGCCTCCTGAATGCTGGAATTAAAGGTGTGTGCCACCATGTCCAGCTTGTTGGTTGATTTTTAATTACATCTTCAATTCCATTGTCTAGTACTCCTTTAATTAGAATTTTCACATCTTCTTGATTCAACTTTGGTAATTCATATGTATCTATGAATCAGTTCATTTCTTCTTTATTTTCCATCTTATTAGAATACAAGTTCTTAAAGTAAGTATTGATAATCTGGATTTCTGCTGGATCTTCAGTGATTTCACCCACCACCCCAATTACATGCATTTGAGTCTTTTCTTTCCTTTTTTTAAAAATTAAGTTGGTTAAGAGTTAGTCAGTTTTATTTAATCCTTCAAAGAATGAACTCTTGGATTCATCAATTCTTCGTATTGCTTTCTTAGTCTCCATTGCATTGATATCTGTTGTGATCCAAATAATGTAATCCCTGTTATGAGCTCTGGGGTTGACTTGATCTTCTTTTCTAGAAGCTTGAGGTTCAACATTAAGTTGTTTATTAGAGCTTGCTCTATTTTCCTAATATGGTTATTTCTACTATAAATTTCCTCCATAGTACTGCTCTTATCGTGTCCCATAGGTTCCAGTATGTTGTACTGGCACTATCATTTAATTGTAGAAACTGTCTAATTTCTTCAATTTCATCTGTGATCCATTGATTGTTTGTGAGGGTGTTATTTAATTTCCATGCATCCATGAAGTTCTTGTGGTTTCTTTTGCCATTGATTTCCAATTTCATTGCAGTATGGTCTGGTAATTTGTATGGGATAATTACAGTTCCTTTGCATTTACTTAGGCATGTTCCAAGAGCAGCTAGTGTGTGAGCCATTTTGGAGAATGTCCCATATGCAACTGAGAAGAATGTGTATTCCTATGTTGTAGGGTGGAACACTGTAGACATCTAGTAAGTCCATTTGTTCAAAAGTTTGGTTTCATTCTATTATTTCATTGTTGATTATTTTTTGTCCAGTTGTTTTGTCTAGTAGTGACAGTGGGAGATTGACATCTATTAGAACAGTTGTATTAGTGCTTATTTGATTTTTCATATCCATTAATATTTGTTTTATATAGTTGGGTGCATTGGTATTTGATGCAGATACATTGTGATTGCTATCTCTTCCTTTTGGATTGTTCCCTTTACAAGGATGTAGTGACTTTCTTTGTTTCTCTTGATAAGTCTTGGCTTGATATCCCCTTTGTCGGAAAATTGAAGAGCTACCCACTGCTTTGTTCCAGGTTCCTGTCACGTGAAGTATTGTTTTCCATCCTTTGACTTTCAGTCTGTGAATTTATTTTTTAGTGTGTTTCTTGTATTCAGCATATCGTTGGCTTTCATTTCTTGATCCATTCTTCCAGTCCGTTTTTTCTGAGTGGTGAATTGAGATCATCAACATTGGTGGTTATAACAGATACATATTGACTTATCATTGTCATGTTAATTTCCTGTTGTTGACTCCCTTTTTTACCCTCTGTTTAATTGCTCGACTTGCCTAATGGATTCATCCTGTTGGGGTTTATGGAGTTATAGTCCTTGTTATCTCTTTTTAGAATGTGCTTCAGAACATTTTGGAGTGCTGTTTTTGTGTTCATGAATTTCCTCAAGTGTTCTTTGTCATACAAATATCATATTTCTCCATCAATTTTGAAAAAGTTTTGCAAGGTACATCAATGAGTTGGAGGTTGTTTTCCATTAGGACTTCAAGTACTTCACTCTAAGCTCTTTGACTTGAGAGTTTGTGTTGAGAAGTCAGCTGTGATTCTGATGGGTTTTCTTTTATAGGTGATTTGTTTCTTTTCCCGTATAGCTTTTAATATTCTGTTCTTGTGTTGAATTTCTGGAATCTGGACTATGATATGCCTGGCTGTAGATTTTTTTTTTGATTATGGGTAATTGAATTCTATACCCCTCATTTATTTGTATGTCAAATTCTTTTACCCTTCTAGGAAAGTTTTCTGCCATGACACCTGTGAACAGTTTTTTTAATACCAGTTGTGCTGTCTGCTGCTTTTTTCATTAACTCCAGTCATTCTTATGTTATTCTTTGCATCTAGCAGCTGCTGAACTCATTTCTCATGGTCCCTTGCTGCTATAAACATAAGTATGCATATTTCACTGTGATTAGATGTTTGGAACACTTTTGGGAAGGTATCTAGAAGGGAAACAGCTGGGTCAAATGGAGCCTCTAGTTGAAGTGTTTTGAGCAATTTCCATACTGATCTCTATAGTGGTTTCACCAATGGTGAGAGATGTGTGTTTAGTTTTAGTCTTTGGCATGTAGAAAGTCAGTTTTTCCAGCATCATTTATTAAAGAGTCTATCTTGTTTCCAGTGAAGATGTTTGTCCCCTTTGTCAAAGATAAGGTAACTAAGTGTGCTTAGATTTGTTTCTGAATTTCCTATTTTGTCCCATTGATCCTTAAGTCTGTGTGTGTGTGTTTGTCAGTAGCATGCTGTTTTAAATCAATGTAGTTTTGTAGTATAACTTCAAATCAGGGATTGTGATGCCCTCTGCCTTGCTCTTGTTGCTAAGAATTGTTTTTTCAACTCTAGGTTGAAAAAACCTTCTGCTTCCACATGATTTTTAGAGTTTTTTCTCTAGTTTTGTGAGGTATGGTATTTTTTTTTTGGGGAGGCCATGGTATTTTCATTGGGATTGCAGTAAATCTGTGTAACAGTTTTTGAACTATGCTGGCCATAAACTGTCTTTCTCAACTATTTCCTTCCATCATTATATTTATTTCTGGAGTCCAGAAGACTATGGACTGAATACCTTAAAACCAGGAGCCAAATTAGACTTCTCCTCAAATTGTGGGTGGTGAGTATTATATCCAGGTCATGGAAAGCTAATACAAATAACATCACTGATGGTTTTCTATTTTTTTTTGAATTATTGAAAAAATTGTTGAAGTCACGAATATAATTTTGGCTCTGTCTAGTTCTCCTTTCATTTTTGGTATTTTTTGCTTTGCCTATATTGAAGCTCTTTTTGTTCTTACATATTTGGAGTTGTCATATCTTCTTGGTGGACTGATACTTTTGTTGTTATAAAATGTCCCTCTCTTGGGGCTCCTCACGGGGCCCCCGCCCGGCCGAGCGGCGCAGGCACTGATCAGGACTAAACATGGACTGCCTTCTGGGGTCCTGAACCCAGGACCTTGGAGGAGAACGAGAGGGGCTCCTCGTGGGGCCCCCGCCCGGCCTGAGCCGCACTGGCGCGCGGGCTTGGAATCAGGGACCACACTCCTACCCCCCCCCCCGTCAGCAACCTGCTGTTTCAGAGGTCTGGCTAAATTGATAGCAACCAAGGAACATCAAACAACTTTTGTTTTGTAGATTCGGACAGGCCTCTGGTCAGCAACCCAAGCATCACTTTACAGCGGGCAATGTAGCAAGTATGGGGGATTCTCTTCTGTCTTGTCTTCTATTATTAATAAAATATTTTAAAAAAATGTCCCTCTCTTAGGTAATTTTCTTTGATTTGAACTTTGCCATATTCAATTCTAAAACAGCCATTCCTGTTATGTTTTGATTATTGTTGATTAATATCAAACTATATATATATATATCAAAGTATTTATATCTTTGTATGTGTATATAGTTTGCTCATTTTACTTTTGGAGACAAGGTCTTGCCATGTATCCCAGGCTGGTCTCAAACTCATGGTTATTCTTCTGCCTCAGCCTCTTAAGTGCTGGGATTAGAGGCATGGACCACCATACCTGGCATAGCATATATTTTCATCCATTTGTCTGTGTCATTGAATTTCTAAGTCAGTTTTTTATAGTCAAAAGACAGTTTGGTCATGTGTTTTTGCTTTTTTTATTGCCTCCTCTTCCACTCCCTATGCTTCATCAATCTGTCTTTTGATCAGTATATGCAGATCATATATATTTAAAGCAATTCTTGATATGTTAGATCTAATGTATGCCACTTTATTATTTACTTTTTGTTTCCCTTGATTTTGTCTGTTTCTCATTTTTGCCTTCTATGGGTTAAACATTTTTAAAATTTTATCTTGATTTATGCTGTTTTAGATAGATAAAATGTCCCAATATGTAGGGTTTGCAGTAGTCATTCTGATTATTACAATATAAACATGTACCTTATCATATTTTACTGGTGTCAGACTTTTACTGCTGTAAAGTTTAGATTATTTTCATTTGAATTTCTTTGCCTCCCACTCTCCTGGGATTATAATTTTTTCAACTAATACATAAAAACATAAAAATTACATATAATCACGGATCCCCATGTAATGTTTTTATACATATATACACAAATCTACACACACATATACACATTTTACAGTATAACATTAAGTCAGGTTCAATATATATCTCCTCAGTGATTTACCTTTTTATAGTGAAAACATTCACCATCTTTTCTTCTAGCTTTTTGAAATATGTAGTGCTTAATTTTTATAGCTACCTGACTGAGCAATACCACACCAAATCTTCATACTTTAATAATATTGCAACTTAGTGTATCCATGAATTGACCTTTTTTCATCTCTGCCTTCTCCCTACTCTCCTTGGCTTCTGTTAACCACTGTTCTACCCTCCACTTCTGAGAGGTGAAATTTACATTCACATATGACTGAAATCTTGTGGCACTCATAGTTTTATACCTGGTTTATTTCTTAATGATCTCTTCTTTATTCATCTCTACTTTTGTGTTTTCACAAATGAAAGGATTTCATTCTTTTGAGTTGCTGAATAGTATGCCATTGTGCATGTGTACATTTCAAAAAATCATTCATCATTCATGGGTTGTTTCCATGTCTTGGCTACTGTGAATACTGCTGCAATAAAGATGGAAGGGCAGATATCTCTTTGATATTATGACTTTATTTCCTCTGGATATATATCCAGTAGTGGGATTACTAGACTGATTGATTTATCTTTTTGAGATGGGTTACACTATGCAGTTCAGGCTGGCCTTGAACTCACTTTGTAGTTCAGGATAGCCTTAGACTCTCAATGATCCTCTGCCTCAGTCTCCTGAATGCTGGGATTACATGTATGCACCACCATGCCAAGTTGGATTATTTTTAATTTCTTAAAATATTTTTCTATAAGGTTTTCTATAATGGCTGTACTAATTCACTTCTCAGCAAAAACATATAGGAGTTATCTTTTCTTCGTATCCTTCCCAGCAATTTTTGTCTTTTGTCTTTTTGATAATAGCAATTCTAACTTAAGTAAAATGACATTTCATTGTGGTTTTGATTTGCACATCCCTGATTAGTGACATTGAACTTTTTGGGGGAAGGGTTTTGGGGATTGAACTCAAAGCCTTATGCATGGTAGGCACATGCTATAACCATTCAATTATACCCCAAGCCTGCATATTTTTCATTTTATTATGTTGAGATATGTTCCTTTCTGTATCTTTTTTTTAATTTAAGAGAAAAAAGACACATATAAGAAAGACAAAAAGCAAAAGAGACAAACAAATGACAATAGCAAATCCACAACAGTAACAGTATAGGTTTACAAAACAAGATGATAGGAACTTGACAATGGTTGCAATATTGCATATCATTATCCTTTCTGTATCTTATTTTTTTGTATACCATGAATAGATGTTGAATTTTAACAAGTACTTGTTATGCACCTATTAAGATAATTATATTTCTATCCCTCAATATGCTAATGTGATGTATTATACTTACTGATTTGCATATTTTGCATGATCATTACACCCCTGGGATAAATGTTGTTTGGTCATGGTGAATGTTTTTAACATGCTATCAGATTCAACTTGCAAAAATTCTCAGTTAAATATTAGCATCTTTTTTCATTGGAGATATTGATCTGTAGTTTTTCTTTCCTTTTCAATTTTTTCCCTATTGTTCTGGGAATCAAATCCAGGGATTTATCCATGCCAGGCAAGCACTCTACCACTGAGTTGTATCTCCAGCTGTATAGACTTATTTTCCCCTTTTTTTGTGTCCTTTTATGGTTTTGGTATCAGGGGAATGTTGGTCTTTATAGAATGAGTTTGGAAGAATTTCCTCCCTTTAAATTGCTTTCAGGAAAAAGAATTGTACCAATACAGCACTTTCTGAAAAGTTTGATAGAATCCTGCAATGAGACCATTTCATCTTTTTCTGTGGAGATTTTTCATGACCTATTCCATTTTACTATTATTGGTCTGTTTAGATTTTATCTTCCAGGTTAAATTTTGTAGATAATATGTTTAAAAATTTATCTGTTCTGGGATTTCCAATTTGTTGGTATATATATGTTTGTCATATTCCCTAATGATCCCTAATGTTTGTGTTGTTGGGTATAAATGTCTCCTTTCTCATATTTAATTTTTTAAATTCAATTTTATTTCATATTTAACTTTATTCTTTTTTTCTTAGCCTTGCTAAAAGTTTGTCAACTTATTCTTTTTCTTCAAAAACTACTGTTTTTTGAAATTTAGTTTCCATTTTCTGTATTTCTGCTATGCTCTTTTATTATTTTTCTTTCAATTTTGAGTTTGACTTGCTCTTGCTTTTTTAGGCCCATAAGATACACTGTTCATTTAAAATTAATTTTTTAAAATGTAGACATTATTATAAACTTTCATCTTAGTACTGCACTTTTCTGTAACCCCTGTTTTAGTATGCTGTTTCTATTTTAATTTCTTTTAATATATTTAAAAATTTCTCTTGATTTCTTCAATAATACATTATTTGCTCATAATTTTAATGCTATAACTTTGTATAGTTGCTGAAGTTTTGTTTGTTGTTATTTGTAGTTTTATGCCATTTTGGTCAGAGATGATAAAATTGACTTTTAAAAATTTGTCAAGACTTGTGTTGTGACCACTGCTATGTAGACTAGCCTGGAGAATGCTCCAAATGCTATAGCCCTTGGATGAATTGTTCTGTCTATGTCTAAGTTCATTTGTTCTGTAGTATTGTTTAACTCAGATTTTTTTTTCTTTTTGGAGGGGAATCTGGAGGAAATATTCATTGATGAAAGTGAAGTATTGAGATCTCTTTGCTATTATTGTATTGGCACTTAACTCTATCAGATCTAATGATGTTTACTTTATAAAATTGGGTACTCTGGTATTAGGCACACATATGTTCATAATTGTGAATGGTATTTATATAATGCTTCTTTATCAGCAGTTCATTACAGGTGTATGAGTTTCGTATGTTGACTTTATAGTCTACTTTTCTGATTTGTTCATCAGCAAAAAAAAAAAAAAAAAAAAAAAAAAAAAAAAAAAAAAAAAAAAAAAAAAAAAAAAAAAAAAAAAAAAAAAAAAAAAAAAAAAAACCAAAACAAAACAAAACAAACAAAACAAAACAAAACAAAACAAAAACCTGAGGTGGCATCTTTAGGGTTTTTAAAGACATAGAATCATATCTTATGCAAACAGTGATCATTTGACTTTTTTCCTATTAGTATGCATTTTCTCTCTCTTGGCTAATGGCTCTAGGTAAGGCTTCTAGTACTGTACTAAATAAAAATAGTTGAATGGTCACTCTTCTCATCTATAATCTTCCCAGAAATGCTTTCAGTTTTCTACTTCAAAGTTATTATTGATATGTAAGGACTTACCCTTGTCATTTTGTTAATTTTTTGGATTTTGATTATTGTTTATTTTCTATTATTGTTCATCTCTGTGGCTTGGTGATTTATTGTATTCATAAGGCTCATTTATTTGTTTCTCTGTTGCATGTCTTCTTTACCAGGGGATCCTATACTTCCATGTTTTTATGGTGGAAGCTGATCTGGTAGCGGTAAAATCTCTCCATTTTTAAAAATAATTAAATGGTCATAGAAATCAAAACTGAGTCCTGGAACATTCTAGGTAAGTGCTCTACTACTGATACCCTCAGTGTTTCCTAGTTTTGTCTGTCTACCAATATCTCTATTTTCATTTCATTTCTGAAGAATAAGTGCTAGGTATAGCATTTTTGATTGACAGCTGTGTTCTTTCAGGACTTGGAGTACGACAGTCCAGTCTCTTCTGGCCTATATTGTCTTGCTAACTTACTGTTAGTCTAATGTGGGTTGCCTTAAATGTGACTTGATGCTTCTTCTTGCAGTTTAAAAAATTTTGACTTATACTTTTGATACTTTGACTGTAACATGTTGGTGTGAATATATTGTCTAGTCAGGTCTATGCTGAGTCTTCTATATCTGGATGTCTGTATGTTTTCCAATATTCAGAAAGTTTTGGGCTATTGTTTCATTGAATAGATTTTCCATGCCGTTCTCTTTTCCTTCAGATACTTTCCAAATGTGGATGTTTGCTCATTTTATGGTGTCCCAAAGGTCTTGGACGCTGCTTAATTCTTATTTTTTCATTTGTCTGACTGGGATATTTAAAAAGACCAGTTGTTTAATTTCAAATATTATTTTTTCCTAGTTGATTTGTGTGCTGCTGAAGCTTTTAACCATATTTGACTACTGAGGTTTTCATTTTCGAGATTCGTGTTTGGTTCTTTTTTAAGATTTCTGCTAATTTGCCATTAATATCATGTGTGGTTTTCCTAATTTTGTTAACTGTCTCTATTATCTTGAGTCTCATCATACCTCTTTATAATGTTTCTTTTAATTTGTCAGTAATTTCCTCATTGTCTTTGGGATCTGTTGGTGGAGCGTTATCCTGTAGAGATTGGTAGAATGTTACTGTGATGCCTCTTTTGGAGGCATCATGTCTTCCCCCCTGCTTTCTTTTGCTCCTATGTTGAAGTGTGCCCATTTGGAGGATCAGTTATCTCTACTGCTTTTTGAGATGGTCTCTGTAGTAAATGGTAGTAAAGACCTTTTTCCTGAAGATGTTTTCGGATTTGAGTTTGGTGTGAAATATTAATTTTGGTTTCTAATTCCAGTTGTATATCACAGCATAGACTCCCTGTAGCTTCTTTGGCTATAGTAAGTTTTGACACGATGTGTACTGTGGTGGGATTGAAGACATGTACTGTCTCCAAGGGTGGAGATACTCTAGTGGCCAATGTGGTACATACAGTAGTGGGCATGGTTACCCAATGTGTAACCATTCTGACAATGGATACAGTAATACCCATAGGACAACGGACATTTTCCTATGCACTGCTGAGGCAAGTTCTGCTTCTGGCTAGAACCTCTGACTGGTAGTCCCAGCAAGGGTGGGGAATTGAAGTTCTTGCCCTCAGATGAGGGCATAGTCCAGGTTGGGAACTTTCATGTTCCATCTGTGGTGCTTGCTTCTATCCTTGAGAACAATTTGCATCTAGATGTGGTGTGACAATGGAAACTGCAGCACTCACCCAGATACAAGGGGGTGTATCAGCAGGGACAGTATGGGTGCCTGGTTTTTTTTCTTGTGTTGGCTCGAGCCCACACATGGCTGGCCACATCCTTGGTCCCAGTACTTTGATCTCAGTTCTTGGGGGAAGCACCCTATTTTCCCTCTGTTCTAAAATACCTGTCTCTGGTAATGTAGGACATGAAGCAGGCTGGGATCACAGTTGCTCTGCTGTATTTAATTTGGTTTGTGAGGCTGTAACCCTGTGTTTGTGTGGTAGAATGTCTGTGGTGTTTCAGCAAGTGAGATGTATAGGGGTTTCTGACCCCTCAAATTGTATGAATTTGGAAGATAGATCTTAAGATGACAATTTTTACAGCAGCCTGGACATTTTGGGTTGCTAGAGAGGCATTTTGAGTTCCTTCTCCAAAGCAAAGCCACTGTACCAACTTCAGGTTACCCCCCTGGCAGGGCTACAAACTTGGAATGACTGTGACTTTCTAGTAGATACAATTGCTGGCATTGAACTGATGGTTTCCCATGATGGTCCCATTCATCCTTTCCATTGAAAAGGGAAAATTTTCACTTCCACAGGTGGGGAGTTGGGGTGGGACTTGCTAGGGTGTTTTGTTCCTCTCTGATGTTACCCCAAGTGTGTGTCTTAGTAAGTTCCATTTTCTGCCTTGCTGAGTTCAAGGGTCCTCCTGGTCACTCACCTAAAAGAGTAAGCTATACATCTGTTGCTTTAATTATGAAATAGTGGTACATGCTGGGCATCTGCATTTGGTCACCTGGGAATCCCTCTTATCTTCCTTACTTTTAAATATCATTGTCTTGAATATTAAATGATGTTTTAATTTTTGTCTCAGGTATCAAATATAACCTGTTATGGTTTAGCTCTAGATGGCCCCAAGGTACTAAGCTAAACAAGATAACTGCCTGCAAAATGTCCAGAGATACAATTAAAAATCACCTATAATACCAAGAGTAAGGAAAAACACAACTTCAGTAAGACAGCTGATCCCACCACAGAGGATTTAAAACAGCTATTTTAGAAATGTGTCAAGAAACATTGTCTCGAAAGAAACAAAAAGCCCTCATGTGTTTCAAAATGGGGCTTTTGGAAGCCACATTGGATTATGGGGACTATCTTCATCAGTGGATTGACCCACTGATTACTTTATAGCTGAATGTGCTGATTAATTAATAGCTGAAAGTGCTGTTAGGTGAGGCCTAGTTGGAAGAGGCGGGTCACTAAGGCCGTGACCTGGAAGGGAATATCTCCTTCCTCCGGTCTTGCCTTCACTCCCTGCTTGCTGGCTGCCAGATGTATCTTTCTTGTATGACAGGCCCTTCTACCATGCCATTTGTTTGACTCTGCTCATCATGGAGTGAAATTTCTAAAGACTATGAGACCTAATGCCTCCTTTACACTGTGGGTGTTAAGCATTGTGTTCCAGCAACGAGAACATGACTTAGTCTACAAAACTCATGAGGACTGTAATATATACCCTTATTTCTGTTTTCCTTTGTCAGTCCTTTTTCTGATGATTCAAATTTCTATTTATACTGTGATTAAATAACTCCCTTTAGCCAATCTTTATGGATATGTCTCTTAGTAACAAGTCCTTAAAAACTTTCCTTCATGTGAGAATATCTTTATTAAATATGTTTGAGTTTCACTCATTTTCTTGAATGTGTAGGTTTTCATCTTTCCAAATCTAGGGAGTTGTCACCTATTACTTCCTTGAATGCTGCTTACCAGCTCCTTCTAGGAGACAAAATGTTCGCTCTTTTATTATTCTATAGTTCCTGAGGGATTTTAAAAATTTAGTCTATCTCTGAGATTGTGAATGCTGTATTAAAATAGTCTATCCTCAAATTTACTAGTTTTGCCCTGTCATCTCCACTGCTACTGAGCCCAGAGCTTGCTATTTTTTCAGTTTTTTCTCTTCTTCTTTTAAAACAGCAAAAAAGAATAAAGATGATAACACAGAATTTCAAAAGAGTAATAGGGGATTAATAATGGTTATGTTGCATATTGTTGTCTTCATAGTTGTTCAGATTACCAGATATATGCATGAGGAAATGATCAAACAATGAAAGCACAAACTTTTTTTTTTTGGGCTAACAGAGATTAGTGGTATAATTATCTATCATATATATAAAATCTATCTACTATCTATAATATTTTCCCTTCTTTTCTCCTTTCCTCCATTCCAGTTGTTCCTTCCCTTTTTATTTCCTCCCCTTTCACTTTCACAATATCTATTGTATATTTTGGATCCCACTAACTCCTTCAGTTTTTTATACTAGGGAGATAACATGATGTTCACCCATGTAAGTCTGAAACATTTCACCCATGAGCATGATCTCAAGTTGCATTCATTTATCTACAAGAGCCTCAACATTATTCTTTATAGCTGAGTAGCACTTCATTGTATAAAAATACCATATCTTTCTTAGCCATCCTTCAGTTGCCCATCAAGCTAACCCTGACTTTTTTCTGGTTCCTGTTGCGTGGAGTATTTTTCTCTCTCCTTTGACTTCGAGTCTATGAATTTCCTTTTGAGTTAAATGTGTTTCTTGTATACAGTATATGGATGGATTTTATTTCTTGATCTACTATGCTTGTGTTTCTTTTTATTGGTGAATTGAGGTCATTCACATTAATAGTTATGACCCATATGTATTGGTTTGTCTTTGTCATGGTATCTTCCTGCTGTTGGTTCTCTACTTTTCCCGTTTAATTGCTTGCCTTGCTTGGTGTTTTTTTTTTTCAGTTGTTCTTGGAATGGTGGTCAGTTTTCTCTCTTTTAGTATTCTTTATAGGGTTGGTTTGGTGGTCATAAATTTCTTTAGTTGTTTTTTGTCATGGAAGTACGTTATTTCTCCATTAATTTTACAAGATAGTTTTGCAGGGTACATCAATCATTCTGGGTTGGAAGTTGTTTTCTTTCAGGATTTGAAATACTTCATCCTAAGTTCTTGACTTGAGGGTTTGTATTGAGAAGTCTGCCATGATTCTGATTGGTTTTCCTTTATAGGTGACTTGTTTGTTTTCTCTAACAGCTTTTAATATTCTATTCTTGTGCTGAATTTCTGGGATCTTGATGATTACATGTCTGGGTGTAGATTTATTTTGGTTATGGCTAGTTAGAGTTCTATATGCCTCACTTATCTGTATGTCAGGTCCTTTTCCCATGCTTGGGAAGTTTTCTATTGCTTCTGTAAATAGTCTTTATGCTATTGTGTTGACACCCACTTTTTTGCTGACATCTATAAGTCTTAAATTGTTTTTCCTTGCATCTTCTTACAGCTGTTGAATTGTTATTTCCTGGTTCCATATTATTTTTAAGAAATTCTTCCTTTTGAGATTGCTAGCTGCAATCGTGTCTTCAAGGTCTGGAAGACTATCTTCAGTTTCATCCAAGCAGTTTTGCCAGCTTTCAGTGGAGTTTTAAATTTCCTGGATTTCTCTTTGAATCTATTTCATGCATTCTAATTCTTATCTATATTCTTGATAGTTTCCATTTTCCTATGCTTTTTTAAAAAAAATCTGTCTTCTTTAGATATGCTCAGCAATTCTTTGATTATGTTTGTCACTTCTTTTACCTGAGATACTATTTCTGAGCTGATTTCTTTTACAACCTCATGAAGTTGTTTCTTTCAGTTACTATCCTTTCAGAAATTTCAGGTGTACAGTTTCTGGTTTCTTTTTTGTTGTCTCCTGGACTTGTTCTGTGTAGGATGGAGGTCTGAGATTGCATTTTGCTCCTTTGCTTGACATTTTTCTCCTTGTCTTGACAATTTCTTGGGTTCCTCTGGACAAGCCAGTTGTGGGGTCCCAGGCACTTTCCATGTTGGTTGCCCATCCATGGTGCAGGGGGATGGTCCAGGCTCCCGAATTTCTTTGAACCTACATTCCTGAGCATTCCTGTGTAGCATGGACATCTCCAGACCCACATGGCTACACTGAGACTCCCCCCATGGCAGTGTGTGCGCAGGGCCATGGCTGGCTACTTCTCCTGGCCTGCCCTGGCTACCAGCAGGAAGGTTCCCTTGATGGTAGCCAGTTCATTTTCTTTTTTCTTATAACTTCTATTTCTTTACTTTTTTTGTTTCAAGATAATTTTTACACATTTTAAAAGTAGCTGTTTTAAAATCATCTGTGTTCAGATTAGTTGTCTTACTGAAGTTGTGTTTTTCCTTTTTTTTTTTATTTTTTTTTGGTATGGGTATCGAACTCATGACCTCGCACTTGCCAGGCAGGCACTTATGCCACTAAGCTAAATCCCTGATCCTATAGCTGTTTTTCACTTGTATCCCTAGACATTTTTCAGGCAGTTATCTTGTTTAACTTAGTACTCAGGTCTAGACCTATCTTTGAGGACTGTCGGTCCAATGAGATCTTAATTTTTAGAACTTTTGTGATGTTATTATAACCTATTTATAATCAGGGAAGCCTCTTTGCCCTGTAGATCTCACATTTCCCTGGATCAATGAAACACTCCCTGTATCTGCCATTTTGCTGATCTATATCTTTGGACAGGGGATGGGAGTCTTACACATTCTGGGGCCACGTAGTTTCTCAGGTTGAGCTGCTCTTCGTGGCTGAGTTCCTTTTGCTGTTGTCTGGACAACCTGCTACCTCCCACTGAGGAAGGTGAATCTTAGGCATATCAGGAGAAAACTTCCTTTGGCCATTTATTAGAGGGGCTCCCATCGGTCCCTCTTGTTAGCTATATTTGCCTCACCCAATGGTGTTAGGTCTGTGGTTTATCATGAAGAATGAACTTACCTGAGTCCCCCGCTTTTTTTGTTGCTAGATTAGGAATGATTAGGCCTGGGTCACCACCTTGGTCTGGGTAAACAGACAGATGATGCTCTGAAACTGCTATCCCTTCAGTCTGAGGGTTCTTAATCAAGCTGTCTTATTTGTACCACCTTTCAGTATTCTCCTTTGGCTGTCTCTTGCATTATTTGCAGGATTTAGAGTTGGACAGTGAAGAGAAGGAACACAACTATACCCTTTTTTCTGGATCAAATTATGTCATTTACATTCATGATTGCTTTTTAACTTTTTTTCTAATACTGAATGATTTTTTTAAATTGGAATGTCGCAGTTTAGATAAAATAATTTAGTAAAGCTTGGAGTAGTTCTTGCATATAGAATTGTGTCTGCTTTATTATTGAAGGACTATGATCTCTATTTGAAAGTGAATGAAGAGGAACGGGGTCAGAGTGAGATTCTAGCCAAATGTACGTACCAACTGAGCTATCACAAGCATTAAAGTAGTACATAAAATGCATTTATCACCAACACTTGCAGGCAATAGTAAATGCCCAATAAATGCTAATATTCACTTTTTACTCAGCTCAGTCTTTCCTTTAGTTGGTTCAAGACAGGCACAATTTAATTTTTATCTGTACTACTGCAGCCAGTGGACTCCACGCAGCCATGAACAGCTAGTAACACATCTTTACTTTTAACATCATGATGTGATTTTTGACAATATTATTCATGACTCTAATTGCGTGGCATTCCAGCATGGACTGTATAGATAATAATAGCACTGTGTAGTGGAGGGTACAGTGTGGTGCCTAACTCTCCCTCCAGTACCTGTACAGTCCAGTTGAAACTTGTGTATATCAGATGTTACATGTTCTTGTGCAACTTGGTGAGTAAAATGCAGTGATTACTGATTACAGTATTTCAACCTACATATGCATACACACATGTGCCTGTGAAGGCATGCGTCTGCTATTGAGCAGACCATTCCTCTTTTTTCAATATGGCCCAGGCAAGTCACAAGTTTGACATTCATACATCTGGGGCAAGAATATCTAGCAGTAAAAAATTAACCACCTCAAGAGCATTTTAACACTTCCAATTTCTCCAGCCTCTTTGCTCCTTTCCCCTTTCATTTCTTTGAGCTTTTGTGTTTTGATTTCTTGCTTGAATTAGCTCATCAAAGGCTTTTCTTCCCTCCTACTCATGCACTGTGTCACCAAGCAATAAGCTTCTCTGTGTTCACAAATTTCTGTGATTCTCTGTTACTCAATCATTCTATTCTTGGGCAAAGATATAAAATATTTCTTTTCTTCCTGAAAATTTTAGGCAGTAACAGCTATAGCTCCTATGATCTGGTGGAAATCTTTCTTCATAGCATCCATTTTATTTGCTTAAAGTAATGGGTTGACTTTACAAGTTTTAGCCAATTTATTTACTTCTCAAGGAAATCATGAGAATAGAATTCTAAGTTGAATTCGAAGTTACTGTAATCTAAAATCAAAACCAAATCCCAGCACTCGGGAGGCTGAGGTAGAAGGAGCATTGTGAGCTCGAGGCCGGCTTGGGCTACAACACGAGCACAAGGCTGGCCTGAGCTACATAGTGCGACCCTTCCTCAAAAAACTAGGGCCGGAAGTTTGGCTCAATGGCTTAAGTGCCTGAGTGGCAGGCACAAAGGTTGTGAGTTTGATCCCCGGTGCTTAAAAAAAAAAAAAAAAAAAAATCAAAACCAGCTAAAAGCAGTTAGCATTTAAACCTTAATATCTATAAAAGCTTCACCTTACATCACCATGAAAGACTAACTCTAGAAAACCTATTTATTTTGCCTTGACAAATAAAAATATATTAGGTAACACTATGAATTACCTAAAAATGTGCATGTGTTCCACTGCTGCCCAATGTGGACGCAAACTAAATAATAATATTCATCCAATTCCATCAACTATATTTCTTTGGGAAGTCAAATCATAATTTTCCGAACTATACTCTAGAGCCTTCTGCCAGTTTTTTTTTTTTTTTTTTTTTTGTGGCACTGGGGATCGAGCTCATAACCTTGCGCCTGCCTGACAGGCGCATAAGCCGCTGAGCCAAACTCCCGGCCCTGGTTTTCTGAGGCAGGGTCGCACTGTGTAGCTCAGGCCAGCCTTGCGCTCGCGTTGTAGCCCAAGCCAGCCTTGAACTCACAACGCTCCGCCTACCTCAGCCTCCCGAGTGCTGGGATTAAAGGCGTGTGCCACCATGCCCGGCTCCTTCTGCCAGTTTTACCAAAACATCTGATGTTATGCAAAGTTGAACCTTCAGGAGTTAACTGTTTAAAACAAAAAAGAAACTGAATGAAACATGAAGGTACTTCACAAAAAGGACTCACTCAGGGGAAAACAGCATAGAACTTGAGTTCTTTTCCTTTCAGTTCCCTGCTTATGAGAAATTCTCATAGTCAGATTAGATATTAAACATAGTGAACATTTTACCTAAAGACCTTCCAGGAATAGAACTTATTTTATGAATATCTTGCTAATGAATTTTTATTTGAATTAAAAT
Organism: Dasyprocta punctata; assembly: GCA_004363535.1. Taxonomy (NCBI): domain Eukaryota; kingdom Metazoa; phylum Chordata; class Mammalia; order Rodentia; family Dasyproctidae; genus Dasyprocta; species Dasyprocta punctata. Next base: position 19,456 of record RJWM01005580.1, read on the forward strand.
AGGCAGTTTGCAAAATAACCTCTCAAGTCATTAAAAGTTAACCTGGTAAGAGCATAGGAGTTAAACACTTGTCAACAGAATTTGGATGAAGATATGTGATATTCTTAGAATTTGTTTTCAACAGAAAAAATACTCCTTTGGGTCAAGGATACATTAGGTCCTGAGTAAATGCTTTGCCTTGAACAGTTAAAAAAAATTCTTAATCTACTAGTAACAGATTAAGAATGTTTTTATCAAAGAAAATTGAATTGCTATAACGTTTAGATAGAAATTAACAACAGTGTATGTGTACATTGCTTAAATATAGGCAGTACAGTAACATTTCTGAAAGTAGATGTATGGTCTACCCAGCTTGAACAAATTTTTTTCTGGGATAAGGCAATAAACTTCTTAATACTTTTGAAATGATGGTTAAATTTATAAACAGACCTCAGTGAACTCTGAGAGGCAAAGATGAAACAGTAGTGAGAAGCTTACTGAACTGAAAAGCACTGATATTTTGGTGTTTATCTAAGGTCAACTGAGTTCATTAAGAAAATCTCATAATCAATTAAATTGAGCTAAAAGTGGTTTTGATAGTCTACATGTCATTCTGGGAGCACAGTGAAAACAAAGTCCTTGAGATAAATGAAGAGTGGGTGTCTAACACATGGTTTGTTTGGTAAGCAAAGGAAAAACCCATTCTTTCTAGAAGGACTATATCTAATGAGTAAAATCTCAAAGCTTCAACTCAGCATTAATTACACCCTATGAAATTCTCAATGTGAAGCACAGACAGGACTCACAGGACTCACTGACTCAAACAACTCTTCAAAGTCAACAATGCTCTGAAATGACTGTTAACTCTGCAGAATGGTATTTTATTTAACAGACAGCATGGACTTCATACATATCCATTATCAGTGCCTTGAAAAGGAAACAACTTGAAAAGTTAGCAGCAATTTCTGCAAGTACAAAAATACACATTTATTACATAACATATGGTAATAAAATTTGTCCAGATATATTATACAAACTCAAAGCATTTTAGATAAAGCATTGGTCTAATATATTATAGATTGATGGGAGTATAATAAAATGACATGTAGTCTGTCTTCAAATAATACAATACTTTACAGCAATATTAAACTATTCACATTATGTATTATAGGAGTATCTAAGGGAACAGGGAGTGGAAATGGTTATTAAAGAACCTCGGTACAGTAACTATTTTTTTCTATGCTTCAAACTGGGTGGGGTGATTTCCTACCTGCTATTCTGAAAGGGAAAAAAAGGCTACACTATTATTTTTGCAAGTAGTTAAGTAATTTTTTCCAGAAATACCCTCCAAGCCATAAGAGCTTTATTCACATCTTGCAGTTCTGCAGTAGTATGCCCTAAGGGTAAGGAGTGTCCCTGTGACTTCATGTATTAGATCACGAAAGATGTATATGGATACTTAGACGTCTAAATACAGGAGTAGTTATGAACCGAAATCCTTACACATCTGTGACTGAGAGGGCCAGTGTTATGAAGGAGTTCTTTGGATACAGAATTCTAAAAGTTAATACAATGATTAGGGTAAAAAGGGCCATGTCTCCAAGAGGTAGGTAGCACCTATAGTGAATACTGAAATAACTTACTAGAAGATTAATTTTTAATCCCATAACCAAAAATGTAACCATTAGGACAAAAGAAGATCTGCTATACGTTTCCTAATGATTGATAAAAGTAATTTGAAATAAGCTAGTTTGTGAGAGGAAGATCAGTTTGATGGTAGACTATAGAGGTAAAATGACTCTAATCAATTTCTTACCATGAATAGTTAAATGAAGGAAGACAAAAATGTTTTTTAGCACTATCCCTCTACACTAGTTGTGAAGGCCTGGGAATTTATTCCTAGGTGAGGAGATGTACTGTTGTAAACTTTAAGGCAAGAGAGAAGAGAAAGATTGATGTCCATAAAATTAATGGAGTCTAAACTATCTAGCAACTATTGAGTCATTTGGGACAAAAATATGGAAACATTTCTGAAAGTAAGAAAATTCAGTCAATGGACCCACCTGAGAAGGTCTAGTGACCACAATGAACATTCTACTCCGAGTCCTTGTAAGTCACCAACCTTTAAAGTGTTCTCTTAATTGATAATTTATAAAAATTAGAAAAAGGGTGATTTGTAAGTTTTTGTGACTGAGGAAAGATGAAAATATATGAAAAAAGTGAATGTTTTCAAAATTTATTAGAGTAAGACAAATTGCCATTAATTTCCCTAAAAATACCCTCACTCCCAACGTGCTTATCCCATCATTCCTTGTCACTTTCTGAAGCAGTTCTGAAATGTGATATAAAATATGGCAAGTGCCATCCAACTAAACAGCAGGGTTGTAATAATATTACAGGTTTTCCTCACTCACCTTATTCATCAGATCTGGTACTGTGCAACTTCTGGGTCTTTCCCAAAGTCAACATGACCATAAAAGATAAATATTTTGAAATGATTCAGGACATAAAGGCAGACACACCAGGGCAACTAAGATGCTCACAAAAGCGGATGTATAGAATTGCTTCAGAAAGTGGCACCAATGATGGGATAAGTGTGTTAAGTGGGAATATTTTGAGGGGGATAAATGTCTCTTACTGTAATAAATATAAAAATTTAACCATTCACTGCATTTTTAATCATACACTGTAATCTGAGGCAGGGCTACAGAAAAATATTTCAATAAAGAGATGCTATAATTTGATAATGTTAACAGTATTCATACAACTGAGAATGAACTGCTATTGGAATTTTTTACTCCACACTATGATAGCAAATGTTGGAAATGTATCAGTTCTAAACAGGAAAAGTTGCATTTCTAAAGCGTGTTTTTAGCATGGAAACCTTTGAAAAGGGAAAAGGAGTAAACACTGCCTTCTTTCTTATCATAGCTGTTTCTCAGAACCTTTGCAAAATAACACTAAGGGAAAAAAAACATCAACACAACCAACCAAAGAATGATGATGTCATGGTACCCTCACATAACACCACTGGCCACAGGTTTTTGGTTTTCAGAAAACTTTGTTTTTGTCCAAAATGACTTGTAACTGATAGATGGTTTAGATTCCCTTATTTTGTATCTGTGGACTTATCTTCTCTCTTGTCTTAAAGATACACCAGTACACTGTGGTATTTTTGAATCACTCTCGTTTTCTCCACTTCAGCTACATAAATGTGCTAGGTTCCTAGAATGATCCTGGGGGGACATGTGATTAGAAGACGCCACAGAAATGACAGTTGGCTTGGATTCAGGAAAAGGTTTTACATGATTTTTTATCATTACTACACGTTTTTCTTAACATTTTGCTTAGTGGCATTTTCCTCACCTCATTACTAAAAGCATTCCATAAAATAAATGTGGGTGGTTTCTCTGTAGTGTCCCCTCCCACACCTTTCTGTCCCTGATTCTTCATTTATGAAAGTGTAGCCTTCTCAGGACCCTGACATCATTGACAAAGGCAAGCCTCTTCAATGGAAGAGGCTTTTTCTAAGTCCTCTACTAGTATTTCTAAAATCTCAGGGCAGTACCAATCCCATGCTTTAGTAAATAAAAGCTTCCTAAACTTAGGTGATTTTTTTCACCTAAAGTCTTTATCAAGTAGTCTCAGTAAAGAAAATGTTTTTGTTCTAAGTATTAGTAAGATTATCTTTAGGCTACCTCTCCCAAGTGTCTTATTTTAAAAAGGGGTCATAATTATTTTGTGTTATCAGCCCGGTTCCCATTGTTGTAGACAGTAGATTCTTGCTGTGGTTAAATGTCTTTGGTTAAATGTTTATCCCCAGCATCAGAAACCATGGTGGGCTCTGCATCTGGGCTGGTCACATCATTTACAGTCCCAGGACTAGATGAGGCTTTTTCCCAAGGCAAAGAACCAGAACAGCATTGCCCTTCAGTATCTTCTCCCTTGTAGGACTTCACACAAAATTTGAGTCTGCTCTCCACTAGGCTGAATGGAGAGCTACAGTGTTTGTCTGAGTCCTGACAGGAACCAGAACTACACGGCTGGGGGGTTGTGTGCACAGTTCCAAGTCCTTCAGCTGCCCTTAAGGGTAGGTCTTTCTGAATCTCTTGCAGTGAATTGGCTTCTAGAACATCAGAAGCATGTGGAGGTGACTCCAAAGGTCCTTTTAGGAAATTGATTTTCTTTTCCTCTGGTCTAGTTACTTTTGTTTTTTTCTTGAGGGACCAGTTTTTCAAACTGGCCACACTATTTTTCAACCATGTGCTGGGATGAAGAGTCACAGAATGCATTTGTGAATGCCACTCTACAGTGTCTTTTTTTGTATAAGCCAGATTGCTACTGGTCTGCCCTATTGAGGGGCCAGGCATTTTAGAAATGAGGCTGAAAGTACTCACATCAGAAGAAGGGTTTTCCTGTTTTTTCTCAGCCTGAAAAGTGCAATCTATTGGAGAAGAAGTCTCTGTGGGTGTAAACACAGAGTGCTCTGAAATCTGAGAAAAGGCGCTATCCTGGGAGCTCACAGACGAGCCAGATGGGGAAGTGCCTGGGGAGGATAAGCTGGAAGAGCTAGTACTAGGACAAAGGTTTAGTCTTGGAGGTAAAACCTTTTCAGTGCTTTGGTTAGTGGCACTGCTTTTGCCCACCTCAATTCCCATGACCAAACTCTGATTAATAAGTTTTTGCCCCTCCATTTGCAAAGACTTATGCCGTTTGAGATAATCCTCTTCTCCCTGCAAGAGACCAGCTTCGCAGCTGCTTTTATGTTGTTTCTTTGAATAAATCCCCCTGAGATAGGTCAGTTTGCAGTGCTGGTCATCTATGTTGGGTTCTGAGCAGCGCCGATGTGTCCTTGAACTCTTGAGTGTACCTCTTATGTGCGGTGGGGAGTATCCAGATGTATTTGCATCAAAATGTTGGTTCCTGGAAAGATCCTGGGGAGACATATGACTGTAAGATGCCACCGAAATGGCCACTGGCTTGGACTTAGTGAAAAGTTTCACATGATTTCCTTCATTACCTGACAAGTTTTTCTTCTTAATGTTTTTATTAGTGGCATTTTTCCTGTTGGGATCAGTATCTGTGACTAAACTCTGTTCTAAACAAGTCTTATCCTCTTCTGGGAGGGGCTGATTTTGTTTCAGATCATGTTCATCTTTTTGAGAGAGGATTGCATCACAGCTGGACTTGCGTAGCTTTTTCTGGTGAAACTCCTTGAGATAGGAAACCTTAGAATCCTGAGGGTCAATACTGGGCTCTGAACAGCGCCTGTGTCGCCGGAGGCTTTTTGGCGCTCCTGCTGCAGCTGTGGACAGGTAGCTGGGTGTGCACATGCTGGATGAGGCCCCGGCATGCTCCACCAGCGAGGTGTTTCTGTTCATCACTAACACATTCACCTGCTTGGACCCAGGAGGCCGTTTCATTTGAATGTCTTGATCTTTAGAGCGGTCTAAGTCGAAGTCACTCAGGGTTAAAAGACCTTCCACCTCAGGTTGGTCAATGTCATAGTCACTGAGGGTTAAGACAGAGTCCATGCTTCTGCTACCCTGGCCAAGTTTCTTTACCAAGTCACTACATGGAGCATCAACATCCTCATTTAGCTCATTTTCCAAGCTGTCGTAAGAGGAATCATTCAGCTGGACACAAGAGGTGTCTGTCAACAAAAATTAAACCATGATTAACATTTTCACGTAGTACAAATATAGCAAATGCTGCCTGAAAAAAAGTTTGTTTAGTTTAATCCTCCTTTCATGTAGGGTTTGAACACTTACTCTCAATAGGGAAAGAATATTTTGCAGTGTTTCCAAATGTTAGTAGAAAAAAAGAAATCTGTTGTTGTATAATGAATTTACTTCGAATCCTAATGAAGTGGACTTTTCCTAAGTACAATTTTCTCAAATCAGCAAACATACTGTAAGACTGAGAAACTGTGAAAAACAGGAAGAAATTAATACCAGGTATAGCTCTGAATAAGACTCTGCCTCTTAATTGTTGGTTGAGTACATAATTCTAGTCTTGGGGAAACTAATCCTATCAATTTCTCCTTAACAAAGTACTTCAGCACTGTTTATTTCCTTATTTAACCTACAACAACCACTAAAGTTAGAACTTATCATCTATGCTCTATAGATAATAACAGATATTCAGAACTATAGACTAACTGGACAAAAATATCCTAACTAGTAATTGATGATACAAAAATTCATACTGTAAAGACTGTGTCCTCCCCACACAGTGCTAGGTGTTTTCAAATTGTTTCACAGCACTCTACGATTCTGAGCTGTCTCAGGATACAAGCAGCAGGAAGATAGGTCTGCTCCTACTGCTCTTGTCCTCTACTCCATTTTCAGTTACTTTAGTTCTTCTATATATATAGTGGCATTCCTCATAAAGTGTTTTTTTTTAAAGGTTTAGTTACCATCATACCATAGTTTAGCATGCTAATAACATCTTAAGGCTGGGACCTCATCTTACACATTTCTTAGTCTTACAATGCTGTTAGCAGGCCTTCTAAAGGAGAAATGAAATTTCTGGGCCCCACTGGCCCATGTCAGGGGCTTCCTTCACCTCAGCTGCTATGGGTTCTCTGACAACTACTGTTCTGGCATGTTCACAGACCTGCTGCTATTTATTAAAAAGAATATCTCAAATAACTAAAATTAGAAATTTCATTTGATCCAGCTATTTACCTCCTAGGTATCTTCCCCAAACAGTTAACGACATCATATTACTGTGATACATGCATACCACTGTTTATTGCAGCACAATTCATTGTAACTAAATGTTGGAAACAGCCTGTTTGTCCAATAACAGGGGAATGGATAAAGAAAATATGGTATCTAGACATAATGGAATATTACTTGGCTATAAAGAAGGATAAATTTGAGATATTTGTAGGAAAATGGAAACATCTGGAAAAATGTTAAGTGAAATAATTCAGACACACAAACTTAAATACCATATGGTAGCCCTCATTTGAGTAAGGCAAAGTACAAACAAAGGGCAAAATAAACTACCAATAGAAGGAAACAAGGAGATACATCTGCTGCAAATGGTAAGGGATCTAGAGACTGAGAGGGGAGGATGCGAGATAAAGGAAGTAAAAAGGTTTCAGATGTGTTACGTGCCAAATACCCACAATGAGTATAAATATTATGTCATAAACATGAACTAAAAATAGTAAGAATGAGAACAGGGAAAGAGGATTTAGAGATGGAGGGAGACAGGTGGGTGGGAAGGAGATTAAAAAAGAAGCAAGCCATGCTGTGTACATGCACCTATTCCTTAAGATGAAATATAAACTTCACGTACTGCAGAGATGTATTAATAAAAAAAAATCAACTTCTTCACAATACCTGAGGAATTCTCTTTAGTGTCACATCTCACTGAAATCTCTCCAAAGAGGGAAGTGATTTCATGTCCAAATATCCTACAGCAATTTTCAATCAGAAATTGTATAAGCAGGGAAACCTATACAAAGACAAAATTAAAGAGCTACTTTCCATATAACGTGTTTATATAAATTACATTTCATATTTAAATCCTGATTTCTAACAAAAAGCAAAAATCCTTAGGAAAAATATTTTAAAAGTATATAAAAATATACTGTGTACTTTAAAAGTATACAAAGGGTTCCGTGGAAACACTATGATACTTTACTTTCTATGCCCAAATTACTTTTAATTTTGCTTTGTTTTGATACAGGATCTTGCTATGTAGTTTATGCTGACCCCAAACTTGCAATCCTCCTACCTCAGCTTCCCAAGTCCTGGGATTATAATAGGCATGTACCACCATTCCTTGTTCTAAAATACTCTTCAATCAGTCGACTCAAATTATTATTTAGAGCCTTGGCTTAATGCTAATACTATATTATTGGCTCTGTGTTTGAAGTTAAAGTAATCTCAAGGTAATCTGGTTCACAGGGTTTTGGGGGTGAATATACTTTGTTATTAAAATTTATAAAGTATCAATAGGTAATGCTTATGGAAAGTATTTCTATGTAAATAAGATGTATGTAAAGGGCAGGGTGCTAAAGTTTGGTAAGAGGGCTCTCCATGGGTGTACTATGAAGAAGAGAGTCAACTAGAAAGCAAATGTGTGATTTCCTGACTAGTTTCTAACTCATGCATTGCCTAAGGCTACAACCATTAACTGGATGGCTGCACTTGGGGGAAGAGACAAGTTTACTAGGGAGCTTTGTGCCTCCACTGAGATATACTAGAACCTCTGTAGTTTCCTTGCTACAGTAGCTGAAGCCAAGAGGCACAAGAAATGTGGGAACCAAAGGGAAGTATATCTCCAAATACCGTAACAGCTGGGTACTGTAGGAATGCAGTATGAAATAACTCTGTATCACCACCCCCTCGGCTTTTTAAGATGAGAACTTAGTAAGTCAATGTAACTAACTTTACCCAGAATTGTACATCTGGCAAACAGTGGAGCAAAAAATTGAATATTTTTTGTTTAATTGTAAAGTTTACTTTTATTCTTTTTAAACAACAGTTTTATTAGTCTTTTGTCTGAGTCAATCATACTGTTTAGCTTCCTTACAGGGAAAAGAAAAATTGTTACTTTTCTGGTTATATTTTATATATTCCTATAGTCTACAGGATACGAAAGAACACTTCATAGTCAGTAAGTTCAATTTTATAGGGAGGTACAGTTATCTATGAAACTGTTTTTCAGAATATTATTTTCAGTTTCAAAATGGATTTTTAGTCCCCCATGGCATACAAATGAAAAAAAGGCATTACCTTCTTTGTAAATTCATGTTCTAGTTCAGGGCTGGAGGAAGTAGGAGGCCAAATGAGGCTTGGAGTGACACATACCGCCAAATTAAATGCATTCATCTGATTGGTTGAGGAATTTTTCTCAATGTTGTATAATACCCCAAACAGGTATCTCAGGAGAATAACATTGGCTCTTGGAAGCTGGTCCAATAGTCTAAAAGACAGAAAAACGTCCTCTTTAAGCAAGACATTCCACTTAAAAACAGACACCCTCAATCTGCACAGAGTCATGCAAATCAAAAGGGCAAATCAAGAACACAGTTCAGATATGCAAGAGTTTCAGTTAATATGGTTACCATGCAAAGCGAGCAGTGCTTATGCAGAAAGAAAATAAGCATTAGGAACTATTGTTTTTGGTAAACTCTTTTCAAAACTCAATCTAAAAGAATGAAGAAAAATGTCTCATACAAATGCTGCCTGAAATATTCTCTGCAACTAGTATCATATGCTTTAATTTAGGCAAATTCTGTAATATTCAGTCAAAATCCACAAAATTTTTCTAGTAAGATTAAAATGCTTCTTTATTTCCAGGAAGCAACAGAGGAGTGCTATCTCGAGAAGACAAACTTTAATCATGAAGCCTTCCAGGTCATTCTGAGAACTTGTGCTCTGCTCTACTACCATCTAATATCAATTCTGTTTCAAATGTCTCTTCATCAGTATTCATTTTCACATGAGTTAAGTTTGTAAAAGTCGATTTTCTACTGTTATCATTGTGTAATGAAACATGATTCTCAAATGATCATTCACTGAAAATGATTTTTACTACTGTCCAGAAAACATGTATGAAATACAAATGCTGATGTTCATGATTTGCTTTTTTCTCTGAGAATTTACAATCTTAGGGAAATAAGATAGTCTAACTCCTGGTGCTCAACAACAGAGGCCTTTCTTTAGTAAAATGGACTGACAATATGTATCACTGACAGAGCTAATTATGAAAGACTGAGGAAGATCAGCATAAGCTTTTGGGTTATCTAATTCTAATGGGGCCCTAAATCTATGACCTAGTTTACAACCCTGTAAATTGTAGATAACTGAGAGCAGTACATCTAATACTTGTCCATAGAATCAAATTCTATCTGGCAGTTAAGACAGCTGGTATGCACCCCATCCTGGTTTTAAAAAAGTCAATTTTGTATCTATTTTTAAATTCATTTCAGCATTTCTGATTAATTTATTATAAGCTATGGTATTCTGAAATCTCCTTTGAACTGGTTGTAATATCTTACTGGTTCTGTCATTAATGATTTAAATCTTTCATGTTCACTAATAAAATGTTTCAACCAATGAGCAACACAATATAGAATCTGATGCTATTACATGAATGGTTTACACCAAGCCATAGAATAACTAGATGTGATATTTTGTTACATGGCTTTGGGTTCTGGTGTCTTCAATAGCTATACAATGTCATACTGATTAAAAAAAATTTAGCGATAGCAGTGTGTAGATATTTAAATACCATTCTAGGAAAAAATAAGCACATGTAAGTACCAAGATTCATGGGTTTTCACAGAACTGGAGTATTTATTGCCTTTTGCCTTCTTTCCTATTCTGTAATACATAGGAACACGGGCGTGTAAGTTTTACCAGCAACTTCCCTGTGTAAGTTTAGACACTGTTCTTTGTGAGCAGACGAAGACTATGCGGCTCCCTTTTTCTATGACATTTCTCCAGCAGTTAACTGCTTCTCTGATATGCTTCCACAGCACCCCTCCAAGTATCTTTTAAAGCATGGATTATACTGCACTGTAGTTGTCATTCTCAGTTTACTTAACTACTCTACTGGACTGTGAATTACTAGAGGGAGAGGGAGCAGGTCATTTTCCGTGCATGATTTCACTTGTTGAATGAACTATATAAGGGGTTGTGTGGTTAAATATTTCCCTAGATTAAGTTCATAAACTATAGTTTGGGTCTATGGTATTATTTAGTGGATTAATAGTTTTTATCTCCTAGATTCAGATATACAGAAGGTGTCCATGTTAGTAAGATTAGAAGAACAGCAGCAATGACAGAAGCAGCAAAAAATCTATCTTAAAATATGACTTTGCAGTATTTTAATAGGGAAGTTTATAAAACATATTTTTGAGACATGAGGAAATTAGAATAATTACCTTTGAATTGTATTTATTTTCTCTTCATCATTTCCTTGATCCATTACACAGACCCAGTGATCATAGATATCTGATAAAAAAACACTTCCTGGAATATTTCGTAGAAAGTCCTTACATAGATGAAAAAACAAATATTTTAAATCATTATTCTCATATAAAATGTGGCAGGGTAATTACTAAGTATTTTGCTGAAAAGTCTTGCTTCTTTGAAGTACACAGGCTGTGCTAACTCTCCACTGACTTGTTCCACATAGAATCATGTTTTTTTTAAAACAAAAACCCATTGCGATAATTTAAGTCTGCATTATGGTGAGAAAAATAAAGGACAACTTTTTGGGCTGAAAAATCCTGTTTATATACATTTTATACTAGAACAGCATGACAAGAGCTGCCAGTAGCATCCTAAATATTTTTCTCCCTTAAGTAGCAAGTTCAAGGAAATGCATCGAAGATGCCTGTGAGGTTCACAATCAGGTAACCATTCATTTAATCATTGTAAATTTTATTTACTTCTTTATCCCAAACAATCAAACAATGTCTGGCACATTTCAAAAAAAAATACAAAGTCTTGGTTATCTTGGAATATCATATTCCAGTGGTATTGCTGTATGACTGATTTTTCCCTGTGCTCCCCATAGAAGGTCTAGCTTGTATTTGGGGGAATAAAACATTCTAAGTGATGGATAGGATCTGGGAACTTAGAGAAGCACCATTATGCCTTATGTACACTGAACAACATGTCTAAATACATTATCCTTTCCTGGAGACCTGGTCTCTGAGAACACAGCATGGGGCTTGGTGTGATAAAACCACACAATGACATCCACAGACTGGAACCAGAATGTCTGTTGTTTGGCATTTGTAAAGCTTAAAATTAAACTAAATTTGGTCTTAGAGCCTTGGTTTGAGGCCAAAGCTCTGTTGCTTCTGGAATGGCACTTAGATCTTCACCTTAGTAAACTTTAGGTAGAGAGAGCTCAATTTAATGTCTCAACATTGTACCCATTGTTGGCTACCTCTTGCAAATTCTTGTTTACAGGAGAAACTCTAAAAAACTCATGCTAAAAAACCAAATCAATGACTATCTATGTGCCTTATGGAAGCTTGTTACTTGTATATATATCATGTTTGTTACTAATAGAGGAGCTGTGATAATGTACCGCTATAGTCAGTCAGTTATGCAGGCATCTCCCTTACTGTACACAAGCTCCTTCAGGGCAGGGACAGGTGCTCACCTTCTGTGCAAAAACAAATGTCAAGCACAGCCCCAGCTATACGACAGGCCATTACTGAACATAATGTCTCATAGAGCCAAATACTAACAGGACAAGGAAAGGCCAATTAACTACAGTAAAACAGAGATGCTAATATAACTTTAAGCACTTGTTTGTACTTGCAATAGTCTATCACTGTAAGGGAGTTAATGAGAGGGACTGATCCAAAGTCTTTTTAAAATTCTATATCCCAATAGAGATGTACCTAGTTAGTTGTGGTTCAGGTACATCATCACAAAAAATTTACCTCTTTTTTGGAAAGCTACTGAGTTCTCATAATTCTAAACTAATTTTAGTTGCTCTACCTATTTTTAAAAAAGTCAGATTTAGAAGAAGCAAAATCTGTTACTTTAAATTGGGGTAGTGACACTAGCTCTTTAAAAAAATTAGTGGAAAACATATTTATGATCTGTCTTGAAGAAAAACATCATTAAATCTTAAACTGACCTTGAAAGATACTAACTTGTAACATCTCAATGAACTCTCCCACAGCTGGAATAACAAATTATGAAATACAGCCCCCATCAAAGCTAAGAAATATGTGAGAGCTGGTTCTGAATTACAATTACTGGCTTGTGCCTTATGGAAGCTTGTTACTTGTATATCATGTACTCAATTGATATTTTCCTCATCTTCTATACCAGAGCCCTGGTCATTAGAACGCTCCAATTTGTATAAGATGCTGTGGATGAATTACAAACTTTTCCTCTAAATTTTTGGTACCTCAGGCAATTTTGCTCCAATTATAGAATGAAGAATTAGGTTTGTATTTAAGCAAACCCAGTATATGAGAAAAAATTAAAGGAAATCTTCAGTAGTACTTCAAAATAGTCTTAAAAACAAGAAAGCTGTATCAACTAAAAACAAGTCCAAATTTTTGGCAAAAATTATCACCTGAAATCACTTGAAAGAGGAGTAAAATAGTTACACAACGATAAAACTTCAGTTATTTAAAACCCATTTAACTAGTTTATTCAATCATCTGTGTCATGTTTGGGGGGGGCTTATTTTTGGAAACACAAAATTCCTAGTTTGAAACACAACTTAGGTCTTCTAGAACCACACTTCTTTGCAATACTTCAACAATTTAGCATAAATTTTTAAAAAAGTGTGGTACTTGCTATGAAGAATAGCAAGAAAAGTTTTCTAAAATATAGACTTTACCCTTCCTATATTAAGGGACAGGAGACCCAATTATGTGAGGAAAAAATTCATGGTGTATTTTTATTTGTCATACCATTATCATAAACCAGGATTGAAGAGTAACCAAAATCCTATACAAAACAGATCAGATGACCCTAGCTCCAATACTCTTGAGTGATATTTTATTTTAAAAATCTACAGCATGATTTGAGAGCAGATATGGTCCCTTACCAAGAAACACCAGAGCATTAGGGATTTAGGAGAAGGAATATTTATAGGGATGATGATTACAGATATGAATGGAATTTTCAATGGTCTCACCAATTTTTTGTTTCAGGTGTAGGGCAAATAAATAGTTATTACAGTAAACTTCTATTACTATTTTCAGTAGCTTAATAAAAGTTTAGTTTTGAAAACTTTGCTTTCATTAGAAAGACAGTAAGACGGTGAAAGCTTTTGTGCAAGGGGTGGCAGGAGGTAAGATAAATAAATTAGAAGAAAAAACATACCTGACATGTCATATCAGTGGTGGTGGTGGCTTTTAAAGTCTAACGATGATTTTGTGAAATATTTTCAACACTTTCTAGGCTCTAAGTCTATTATTCTCTGCACACAGGATTACTGTTCATAAATGAAGCAAACCATGTATCCTGCTTCAGAACTACATGATGGGATAACACAAAAGGTGAACTCTTCCTACCTTTAAGACAGATGCTATCACAAAAACTGATTCACAGTCTAGGTGTACTTCAACTCCAGAATTCAGTTTCTCTTTCAGCTCTCTGCAGGACTTCACGTTGGCTGACTGTCTGAAGATACCCCTTGTAAGGGGTCCTTTTTGATTAAGAAAGAAAAGCATATCCTATGGGAAAACAGGAAGAAAGAAAATGACTCCTTCACATTTAAAAACAAGGGAACAGGTACATGCTTTCTCTGGTTGCCAGAGGCCAGGTTGAAAGCATTGAAAGACTGGAGCCAGACCTTTTTTAAAGGATAGAATAGTGTTTACCAGGGGCTTGAGGGCCTGATGGGGCAGTGGAGACACTGGTCAAAGGATGTGTATTTTAGTTAGGAAGAAAACTTTCAGGTGATTTATTGTATAACATAGTGACTATAGTTAATAAAAATATATTTTTGAAAACTGCTGATTTTGCTAATTTTCTCTAATTTTGCTTTTTGTTTACAAGTTCTCCCTGCAGTACAGGAAGAGAATGAATTTTGGAGAAACCAATCCATGTGATTTAAAGCAAATTATGACACTTATTTACTATGTAATCATCTTTAAGATTCCAAGTCTTTGTCTTTTTCAGTTTGTAAAGTAAGAATGATAATGATAACTACCTTCTGAATTTTGTTGTGATTGATAATAAAGTGCCATACACTTATTACAGTTTAAGGATCATCTTGGATATCCAATGCAAACTTAGTGGATTGTATCACCAACTCTACCTATAAAAGATGGTAAAATGTCAGAGAATATATTTTGATGTTTAAACATTTGAAGGAAAACCAGTTTTCAAAACTTTAAAAAGTAAGATTGAGAAGTCTCTGCTTAGTGATAAAATGAAATTTTCAGAACAATGTGGAGTTTCAAGAAACAATTTGTGAAGGATAATGTGGATTCTCTGTGTGTGGAGCAAGTTCAAATTTCTCTCAGCAGGCTTACATTGCTTTCTTGAAGCTAGTAGACTCGATTACCTCTTTATGACTTCCTTTTCATTTGCTAATAGCTAAATCAGATTTTTTTTTTGAAGTAAGATAAAGACTTTCAGCCAAAGTTAGGGGTGTTATAATTTTTCCATTTGGGACAGATTCACCTCCTCCTAGGTCTCTCCTTTCCCAAACTTCTTTTTCTATTAGTTTACAGGCCCAATTGAGACTTACCAAGACAGACTTGGGCAGATTGTCATTTTCACAAATATCTTGCAAAGAAACTCCAAAGAGCTGTCCTGGTACAGGCGATGTTGGTGACATGGGCAAGTTGTCCAGGTGAGTGCTGGAGCCCCGCCAAAAGGCCCAGTTTATGATAGACCTTCTCCTCCTAACTGTCTTCTGACCTGAATCTAAGAAGTGGGATTATTATGAAAATTAGTTTCGCTTAACTTTATTTGTATAATTTTCATTTTATAGTATGGCTAGTAAAAGGGCCCTTGTCATACTGAAGTTTATAATAGAGAACAAGACTAGTAGTTGTGGGGAGAAAAGTATGTTAATAAATGTCACAAGGGAGGAACAAAGTATCAAAGGCAATCAGATGAAAGTAAATCACATCTATGTAGCTGGAGGAAAGGGAGTAATTCTGGAACCATTACACTGGATTTAGATTTTGAATGAAAATTTCCGAACAGTGCCTTTCACCCAATACTTAATAAAGCATTGTTGAGTAACTGAAATTGAAGAAAGGGTTATGTGGAAATAAGTAACATTAGCAAAACAGTGATAAGCCAGCCAGAAAGAAAATGATTTCATGATCTCATAATGTCAAAGCATTTTTGACATCATGTGTATCTAATTTTAACACAGAAGTCAAGTGAGTTTTCGACTTGAACATAAAAAGACAGCTGTTTAAAATTTCATTTCTAAAAGTGATTGACCCTTTTCTCCTTACCACCCCCACAGCACATAAGCATGGATAACTATTAACTCTGGACAAACAAAATAAACCTGCTTAAAGACATCAAAGAATGTAGACATTTGAGGTACAAATCTGACACTTAAAAGAGGGGAATGGCATGGAACCTGGGTGAGTTTCTCACTCTTACAGTTTTTATTATGAGGATAAGGCCCTGGGATTGTAGAGTGACAAAATCTTGAGAGAAACCTGTATTCTTGCTGCACTGAAGTAGAGAAGAGAGATAGATGTAGTTAGAAAGTGAAAAGGGACTGCAACAAAGGAGAAAATCTTATTGCAGGATATTCAAATATTGTGGATAAATTCTGTTCACATCTCTGGCTGCCACTTGAACCAGGCATTCGTAAGGCAGATTCAGAAGAGCTTACAACTATTTAAAGAGCCACCAGGCTCAGATAATATCCACTCATTATCTGACTCTAGTGAGAATGTGTGGCAGTCGGCCATTAAACTGGTCATATGGCATTGTTTGTTATGCCGCCCAACCAAGCTACCTAGAAATGATGCTTAGCTCTTCAGCATTTCTTACAGTGGAACACAAGGAGGACATGTTCAGCAGTGTCAAATGCCAATTTCAAAGAGGTTTTCTATATAGTCTGGCTATATGGTAACTCAACATTTCACTTATTCAGAATAACCTACTTAAATATGAAAGAAGTCAAATTATAGTAGGATACTCAAGTGAGCAATATTTCAACAAATGCCCTCAAGACTACCCACCCTTCTTTTGTCTTCTCTTGCTGAGGATAAAATATGTACATTGTGAGGGTATGAATACTCAAGTGTGTATAGTGCTCTGACTCTGGAGTCAGGAGCTTAGTCTGACTCCTTTGATAGTCATTTGGGTAAGTAACTCAGCCTCTTCCCTCATCTTTAAAATGAAAAGTGTATTACCTAATTCTTGAAGGTTTACTGAGAAGGCTGTGTAGGATATACAAGAAAATACTTTGCCCCGGGTGTGAGTCACAGTGATCTTGATGAAAGCTGACACAACGCCAGGTTTCCCTTGCATTAAGAGGATCTCCTCTCTGCACCCACTCAGCATTGGTTCAACAGCCTTCATTCAGGATGCCATGAACACATGGAGCACCATTACGTTGCTTCACTAAAGCACTTTCTTCCTGCCCTGACACTTCCTCTCACTACTACTAAAAACACAAAACAGCAGGAAACTAAACTCTTTCTTAAATCCAGAAAGGAGTTCTTGTATATGTAGCAATTTGTTTAATATGTTAACATATATGTTAACTGAGTAACCGTGCTCAGTCTGGTTTGTGAATATTAATATGGTTTTATTCTAAAATTATCACATTTGTTTTTTAGCTTTCACACACTGCTTAAGAAGAATGCTTTTTGGCTCAGTGGGGCAGTGCTTACCTGGAAAGTGCAAGGTCCTGAGTTTGATTCTCAGCACCCACCCAAAAAGAAAACAAACAAAAAACTCAAGAAGAATCCTCTATCAACAAGCTATATACCAACCTATCTTATAAATGTAGGCCAAAAATAAAGTAGAAATTGAATTCTTTAGTTTTTCCTAAATACTTTCAGCTGTAGCCATGCCTTGCATTGTATATTAGCATCTGACCTGAAAATTTAGGTTCTGAGACCTAAAGAAAAAAGTTTTTTAAACTTCACTTTTTTGCAGAACTCTTAATGTACAGATATGATTTTTTTAAATGCCTAGTGCTAGTAAAAACATGGTATTGTCATAAAAACATAAAGATGATATAAATACGAAGTACACTAAATTCAGATAATTCTAGCCTCCCTAATAACCCTTGCAAAATCCAGGTTTGGTGTTTTTTCTCATGCTGAAATCAGAAAACAACATAATTTGTGAACTTTATGTTTATAGAATAATAGTTACAACAACAAAAAGATTTCTATCCTGGCCATGTAACTCCTCAAATTAAGAATACCTTTTTCTCCCAGAGTAGGAACTGATGTAGGAGAATGCGAGACCGATAGAGCAAAAAGGCAGAACATGTGCCCTATAAGCTACCATCTACCATGGAAGTTTGGTTTAATTCCAGTTTAGTTCTGGGTCTCAAGCAAATGTGGAAAGTGAACCTCTTGCTGGCATAGAACTTGGAGCACAGTTCAGGCTTGGAGCCCTGATGAGAGAGAGACCACATCCCCACTTAATTCCAGAACTGTTCTGCTCTACTCCAGTTTTTCCATACTAGGTATAACCAAGCTATTCAATCTTTCATTTAACTTTGGCTCTCTAGTATGGACTAGGATAAACCTTGGAATAGGTTTGCAGGCTTTAAGACACATATAAATAGACATAATTTTTTTAAAGATGTATCTTACTGAACATAAGTATCAAGTGCTCTGGAGACACTGAAATGGGGCAAATACCTATGAAGAGAAAAGATTTCCTAGAAGTGACATTTGAATTGGGTCTTGAGATCAGAAATTTGAATGTATACATTTTGAACTCTCCATTTACACTGGAGTCATCTCACTGGGAACCAACTACCCCAAAGACAAGTTAGGGTGATCCAAGTCTCAGGGATGGCCTATCAATTGCTAGTTTATCTGCAGTGTGAGACTATCCAGTAGGAAGTATTCTCACACTGAGGCAGGAATTTGAAAAGGAAAGAAGACTGGGGATGACTATGCTCACCTAAGGTGATGCAGGTTAACAGGGGTATTTTCCTTAAGCTAACTAGAAAAAGCATCTGTCAGAAGCAGATGTGAAGTTGTAATTGTGGCTTATTTTATTCAGGTGGTTACTGTTGTCATCCCATATTTTCATAGAAATTAGCTGCTGGTTTCATGTTTTGTGAACCTTAAAAATAGGGTACAATTTTCTACATAAAACATCTACTTCGTAAGACTAACCAATTTAACATTTGAGCTTTATGGATTTTAAATAATGTATGGCACTTTGATAATCATACAGTCATATTTTTATATCAATATAAAGCTATGTGAGTAATGAAAATCTCTAATCTTCACATTGGCATATAGGCATCAAATTAAACACCAAGAGCAATAACAGAAGCAATGGGACTGCTGGCAGTAAGACAAAAACTGTAAAGTGTTCTGTCTTACAAAGTGAGTTAGTGCTAACAGCTTACACAGTGGGGTAGTTAGGTCTAGTGGCAAGAATTGAGACTCCAGGACAGAACATGTATGTGACGTTTGAGCTGTACTGTTACACACTTTATAATGTTAGACAGAGTCTGCTCACTTAAAAAAATAAGGTAATGTAATCTTAAATGGTGGTTTTGAAGGTTAAAAGGAACTATTCTACAAATTAAATCTATGTAGAAATGATTTGATAACATCATGAAAAGTATCACCCAGAGGCCAGTAACTTCGTTTGTAGAATTTCTAGACTCTTGATGATTTTTTAGTCTTTTCCAGATGCCTTCTGGCTTTTCCATTTCTAATTAAACTACGCCAAAAGATGTGAGAGAATGAAGTCAAATGAGATGATTAGGTTACTTGCAAAGCTCTGTTACAAAGTCTGGTAGAATACTGAGTTTAGCTGGAATGTTTCTGACTATATTTGCATTTTAATCTTCTAAATCAAAGAGCAGCAAACTGTGCTACACTGCCTTGGCATCTCTTTGGATAGCCTGTGAAGAATAGTTTTTACAGTTTTAGAAGGTTGAAAAAAATCCAGTTAATATGTAGTGATACATAAAAAATTAAGTTCAAATTTTAATGTCCATGATAGATTTGCTGGTATACAACCCCTCATTTGTTCCCGTACTGCCTATGGCTGTTCTTGCTTTCCACTCCACGAGGGCTGAATAGCTGTGACAGAGCTGGTGCATGGTGTGCTTATTTGCTCTGCTGCTCAGGGCACCACAAGCTTCAGTGACTCCATTATATCTCCATATTGTTTCAATGTACCATGATACCGTAACATCTTACTGGTTCATTTTCCTTGTTTTGATGATGAGTAAAGTGAATTTCTAATGTTGATTTTTTTTTTTTAAAGACAGTGAACTATGGACGATTCTGTTATTGAATTAAATGACAAAGTACAGTGGTACCATGTTGCTGTTCGTTAAATGGTATCAAACTGTTTTGGCTGGAAAAAGTGGCAGGCCACTTGTGAATGACACTCACAAGTTGTAACTTGCACATTGAATACTAAACAAAGAACTAGTAACAGAACAAAATATTTTCTTTTTTTGTGCCCCCTTATTTTGTTTGTTTTTGAGAAAGGGTCTCTCTATGTAGTCCAGGCTGGCCTTGAACTCATGGTGATCCTCCTGTCTCCCAAACGCTAGGATCACAGGTGTGTGCCACCACGCTCGGCCAGGCCACAATTTTTGGGTATCAAATTCGAGGAGTTTCAAAACAACTGAGTACAACAAGATAATATTATGTCATGCTTACTGTACAATGGCTGTGATAAAAGAATACACTACATAGTACACATCAATGTATGAAAGCAATGGTCAGAAAAATTAGAATATTTAAAATCCAAACAGTTTCATCATTGCAGCACTTCACCAAAATAATGAAAATGAAGTGCTAACAAAAGTTTGAGGGGCTCATTTGTTATTCAATTAAAGGAAAGTTATTTAAGAATGGTGAGATGATTAAATCTTGCATGCTTGTAGTAGATGAAGGAATGTACCCAGAAAAATTAGATTTAAGATGATCAGCCTTTTGTTGAAAATAGCTGACTGAGTAAGCCATGTTCACAGGGAACTCAGATTAGTAGGCTAAGGAGAGACTTCTGTAGAAACCATGTTAGTCTTCACATAATCACCAACACCAAAGGTCCACATAGGGCATCAGTCCTTTGACACTCACAACTGACAGTTTCCTCCTTATAATATGACCACTTAGCGGGAACATACAGTGAAGTGGATTGGAGCACAACAAAGGTACTGAAGCACCTACAGCTTTGCCTGTGCCTTTGACTCACATAAGGTTAAAGGGCAAAAGAATAGTGACAGAAGGACAGACTGTATTGCTATCTGCTACTGGTTATAAGTCAGTGATGGCTGTTACTGATTTATAAAACCACCCTCTAAAACTCCATCTTTTCTTTTTAAGACATTTATTAGAAAATTAAAAATATACCATCTGGGTCAAAATCAATTTGAGTCTTTCCCTTTATATTAAATTTGTGCTCAGAAGTGAACTTTTGCTGAAAAAATGCTCTATGATAGATAGAGAAGTAACTTACCATTTAGATGCTGGGTGGCAGCCAGGCGGCTGGGCTTCAGGATGAACTGGCACTGCATGTCTCGGGGCAGCTGTTCCATAAGGAAGGGCTCTTGAAGGTTGGAAAGGGTGGCAGAGTCCTTTAATCCCTGTGTCAGAAGTGCAGTGTCTCGAAGATGGCTCATTTTAATTCCATAGGGAAATTCATGTCCTGTAAACACAAATCTAAGTGTAGACTTCAAGCTGAATGGGTAAGTACATGAGACAGACTGGAATGTATTACAATTCATTCCGGGGACTTTTGTTGTAAAGAGTTGGAAGCCACTGTATAATGCAGGTTACCAAAGTAGTTTTATGGAGGGGCAAGAAAAAATGTTTAAAGAATACCTTATTTGGAGTGATTGCATAAATCAGTTTGAATTGTACAGTGTTCACTTTTTCTGTTTGTGTAAAAAAATTTAAAGGCATTCTCCTTTCCACCAACTAGATCTATAAATCTTCACCAAATCCATGTGCTTGCTGGACTTCAAATTCATGTTTTAAATATTTATCCTATGTATCAAGTATTATAAGGATCGAATAAATACATATGAGCAGCTGAAACTGTTTAAATAGGGACAAAGTAGTGATGCTCTAGTTCTATGATTATTGAGCACGCTTGTCTGGAAAAAAAAACATTTCAAGAGCATCTGGGACTGGTTTGTTCTGTGCTTCCCTCCACCTGCTGCTGGTGTTAGTGCTGATAGGCCATAATCATAAGGAAGCCCGCAGAGAATTAGAAACACATAGATGCAAAAGAGAATTTACAAACTAGAAATACTAAACTCTGGACATCTGACTAAAATTGTGACTTTTGTTCTGCAGTATTTAAATAATTGCATCTGTTTAGTGTAATCATAAATACTACACGCTATAAATTCTTTAAATTTAGAATAATTTCTCTGATCACTGAATGTAACTCAATGAACGCTTAGCTTAACTGGCATAGCTGTAAAATGTAAATGTATTAACATTTAGACATTACACCAATTTCCAGGAATTAAGTTAAAAGGTCTCTATAACAACAATAATACAAAATTCATTTATCAAATAGCCAGCAGCTAAACTACAATCGTTTTACAAGGCACATAAAAGGGGACATATAAAGAATCAATATGCAATATGTATATGTGCCAATACTTCACCATGAATATATTCATTATATATTGCAAACATAAAATGGCTGCCAAGAATAGGACAACCATGTCTCATAGCTTTTCAGTAAGACCTAGTAATGAAAGCTCAAACTATTGCAAACCTAAAAGGTATCATCTACCTAGTTTTAATTAAATGATCTAATTTAAATAATTTTAAGTAATGACAACTTTCATTATTGCTCATTTACTTTTATAAAAATGATAACTTAAAAAAAGGACCCAAAATATGGTCAGTTTTCATTCATCTCTGTGCATGAGATGTAATCTGTCAAATGTTTTCTCAAAACAAATGCTGGGAAATCTGGCCAGAGAAAAGTTTGCTAGCAAAGTAGTACTTAGTTGGTAAATTAGTCTGCAAAGACTTTTAAGAGTCAAAATGAATTAATCTTTTCTTTACGACACCTAGGAAAGTTTCGGGAACAGGGCAGGTGCTGGATTGAGATGCACAACTGAATTAGTTTCCTAGAAAGGCAGTTTAACTGGTAGGAGAATGTACATGAAAATCAAAAATTGGAATATAAAAAAATGTATGGAGAAAAAGTAATACCTATATATTGTTTTCTTACAGAAAAACAGTTGGCAAGACCGTTCTGACTTTAGAGTGAAAAAGCAAAGGGGAAAGCTTGTTTTCTTTCCTAATTACATGTTTTAGCTGCCTAAGTGAAAAGATAGATACTAATATTTGGCATAAAATAAATGCTTAACAGATACCAAATAAGTATCACATGAGATTTAATAGTATTGAAGCTTAGGGCCATCTGACCAATTCTGAGACATTTAGAATTATAATTAAAATATAATACTATCTGAGATTTTCATAGAAACTTACCAATGAGTGGGTATGGTGCTGCTTCTTTTCCAGAATTGACCCATAACTGGAAATCTTTCTCAGAACCCTGGGGCATAAAAAAAAAAATTAGAAGTCAAAATACATTTTTTTCACATTTGGTACTTGAATGAAGGAAACATGTTTTTACATTTTTATACTTTGCAAAAAGAAAAACCTGCAGACAATATAAATGCCATTCAGATTCATGGGACTATTACAGTTTTTTAAGATAGAATGCTGATTCCTACCACCCATCTCCTATTCTTCAAGTGCTGAATAAGGAGCCACAAACTGGAATTGAACTGGACCCTCCCTATATCAGAAAGCCTGTGAAATGTGAAATTGTAGGTAGGCCCTTTTTCAAAGAAATAATAAACTTTCTGATTCTGAAAAACCAATCTTTTCTTGTGAATCCTCATTTCTGAGATGTTTCTGGACTTCTCGGAGAATACCAAACTTGACCCTGCAAACATAGCCTTGTTACCCAGAAAGCCACAAACACTGCTGTGTCTATGATTAAAAAGTAAAATCTCAAAGGCTGATTATTAGCTCAGCTGCTTCATGAGCACACAAGAATGATCAAGAGGCTTTGAGGAGATAGGTAGTTGGCACAGTCTACACTGGCTTTAGTTTGGGCAAGTCCAGTTTAGGGGACAGAAATTCTATCTAGAGAATAGGCCAGTCATGGAAAACAATAAAATTTTTCACTAGCAGAATTATAACCCAGCAACACTATAAATCCCACTTGAAAGAAATAATAGTAAATTACACAGACTTTGCTGAATCCTCTAGGAGGGATAAAGCAAAAATGTTTTAAACAAAGTTAGAACAGATAGTCAAGTCTGCTGGCAATATTTCACATTCTTGTCTTTAACTTCTAATTAAAATCATGACTCTATCTTTTAATAGAAGTTTCTGGCTAAGGAGAGTACCATACAGACTGCCACCTGCGCTTTCCCTGCTCCTTGCAGTTTGTCATATCTTCTCTACCCAGTTCTGTCAAGGAGGAAGAGAAATCTAACAAAAATCTTTCTAGCCAGATGTGGTGGTTCATGCCTGTAATCCAAGCACTCTGGGAGCCTGAGAATTGCAAGTTCAAACCCAGCCTGGGAAACTTAGTGACTGAGTGAGACTTGATCTCAAAGCAAAACATAAAGGGCTAAGGACGTAATTAAGTGAGAAGACCTTGGATACAATCCCCCAGATTTTTTTTAAAGATTTATATAGTATCTGAAAACACAGTAAAAGTCCACTAGAGCAGGTATAACCAAATACCTTACATTCTTAATTAATGTGCTTTTTTGATCTGTGTAGAATGATCATTCTTCTAGAGGAAAAGCACAGGTAGGAAAATGAGTTATGTATTAATTTCCCCTCCTACCCCTAAAACTATTTACTCTCCTCTAAGATACACATAAAATTAGAAATTTATGCAGAAATGCCTGCTTGACTCCGTGTTACAGTGAATACCAAATTTAATTCTGTTTTAAATATATTACTGAATTTTACTAATAAGTCAGGTTTCTTATCCTGAATTTTAGTTGCCCTGAGTTAAGGGCTTAGCATAGGATTATGTAAGAGCATATCTAAATATAATCAATAATATTATGAGATGTTTTAAACGTGTCATGTCACATCATAGCAATAGTGTTTTAATAATAGAGAATCTCACTAAAAATGTTCAAGTGTTTTCCTTAGTTTCCATCCTTCTAAAGGCTCTTTACTAAAAGTGGTCATCATGCAAAGTTTATGTAACTAGCAGGAAGGCAAGTAAGTTGAGCCTTTTAATTGTCTTTCCCCTATACCTCATCCTCAAATATTCTAATCTTTTCCACTAATAACATTTCAAAAACTCACCTCTAATCCAAAAAACAGAAAGGGGAAGAAAACAAAAGCAAAACAGAGAAGAGTATGGTATGGATTCTAAGGTTTTTCAAATCCATGATCTAATTCAAAGCAATGTTTTAAAAATTTACTAATTCATAAAAGGTACCAGTAATTTCATCCTCAGAACCTGCAGCCAGTGAATGTGGCACAGCCAAGTGCTGTTTATGTAAAAATTCAACTACAGAGAAAATCCTTTAGAATTTATCATCCTAACAGTGAGTCCTATAAAAATAACAGGGTAAGTAAATCAGGCAGGAGAATAGGCAAATAGTGACAAGAAGGAAGGAGGAGGGTGGCTGAAATTTTTTTTACTAAGAGTCTTATACCATGAAATAGGCTTATACCATGAAATGTTTTGTGTAGCTATAACATAATAAAAATATATTACTGTAAAACTATAGTCCAATCATACTTTTTAGTTCCTAAAGGTTTTATTTTATTGTTTTGTTTTGTACCAGGTATTGAACTTAGGACCTTGCACTTGCCAGGCAGGCACTTACGTTGTTGAGCTATATTCCTGGCCCTCCTACGGGTTTTAAAATATAAAATGGTACCTATATATTATGGTAATATTACAGTTTTCTTGTCCTTATTTTTTACATTTTGGGGGACAAAAATATGACTTTAGTATCTCTAATAGTGAGCTGTCTTATGATCAAAGGATATAATACATCTAAATAAGCATTACTTTGAATCTAAAGTATCAAAATTTATAATTAAGGACATCTAGCAGAATAACTTACAGTTATTCCTAGCATTCGTAATGACATGTTGATAACTTCACTCGCTGTATCTGAATTCATTACTGTTATAGTTTTAGACTGTAGAAAAAAAGAAATACAAATATAATAATTTTAAGACAGGTCAACAAATAATATTGTCAAATGATTAGCCTATTCAAAGGAATATCTGGATTTCAAATGTGGACCAAGTAAAGCAAAAGCCTTAAATAGAACACCAACTCTTAGTTGTGAGTTACTTTCATTTCCTGCTATCTCTTTAATAAATCATCTTTTCTCTAAAATAATGTCTGGCTCACAGAATACAGGAACTTGGACTTAATAACTTTTTTTTACTTATTTATTTCAAACAGAGGAATGGACTCACACCACTTCTCCCTTTCCCCCAATTCCATATTGCAATGGGAATTTTAGATAAAATTTTATTCGGTACTGTTTTTGCAGTATGGGGTTTTATTTCTTTGCATACTATAAAATCAGCTAAAGTAAAAATCATAAGAATTAGTTACAAAATATAATTAAAGCTTCTAATTATTATTTTCTATCTGCTTGTTACTGTAGCTATAAAGATTTTCATTGCTGAAATCTTTAGGAGACTTAAAATTGACGAATCTACGAAAAAGAACTAAAACTTTCAGAAAGTTCTATTTCCAACTGTCAATGAATAGGGTATCTATGATAGTCTTGTGCTAAATTACATTGGGATTACTGCTTAAAAATACATAATCTATAAGAAACAGAAAAGATCACTGAATTCTAAAAAATATTTCATACATTGCTACCCTATTAAAAATAATGTTTTGCTCTGAATGTAAGTTTTACATATGCCAACTATCACATAAGCCAGCAATTAGAATCAAATATGGCTGGCAGACAAGGTTAATATAGGACAAATGGAAAGGTAGCATAACAAAATGTTACAAAAATAGGACCTAAAAAGTAAAGCTAAGTAAAATCCACTGATAATTTATCACTTGTCCTTCTGTTATAGTACTACTTCCCTATATGCCAACTACTTGACAGGACAAAGTATTTCTAAAGGTTTCTTACTAATTAAATTTTAAATACTTTAAATATATTAATTTTAAAATATGCTCCTTGCAGCTCCAAATATTATGCAAAAGTGTCTCTGCCTAACAGAGAGGGCTTGAAGTACCTAAACCACAGTCTATCTTTTGCCAATGTGGCACAGGAATACTACATCTACTGGAGTTGAATTTTTAAAACAATTTCAAAAATTTTTAAGAGATTGAAATCACTTTCATTGAATTTCAAGAAACTCTCTCATAAAGTCTTTCATATGAGAATCTATCCTCCCAATTACCTGGCTTCTAAGATAATCTGTCTTATCAATCATTAGGTTGATAATTAATGATATGTTAAAAATAATTATTATAGACCATACATCTTTTCTTGCATGCCTTTCTGGGAGATTAAACAAAAACAATTTTAGAAGACAGAGCTCTTTAGTTAGTAAAAAAGTAACAACAGAGACAAAATTGCAAGTGTCACTATGCAGTTCCATATTAGCAGAATTCACTGACAAGCTTGTCACAATTACCAGTCAAGGTTAAGACATACTTTACAAATATACACTCCTATTTGTAGGGTAATCACTCTCTGAAAGGAGGGCTCTCCAAAAGAGACTCCTGCCTTGCATGCTACTTAAGAGGGCAAAATAATATGTGGCACTTTATCCTTGACTCACACAGCACTAATGATAAAAGCAGAATACTCCAACCTGACCATATGTCTTGCAAAATGAAGTGAGGGACATCTCAAGCACACACCTTCCAAACACAAAGTGATCAAAGCATTTCCAACAAAATCCCTAATGTAACCAACTGCCACGACAACTGAATCTCAGAAGGGAAGGGGATCTTTCCTTTCCTCCCTGCTTTGCTTTTGCTACAGGAGATCGCTGTCGTCTCATACCATAAAGTTTTGAGTATTTCCCTCAAGTAGTGACAACTGGCACTCAGGAGTTAGAACATTCGTGTATCTTTTGCCCAAACATAACTTTTGTGCTATGTATTTCTCCACACATAAAACTTTTGTGTTATCTAGAGTGGCTGTAAAGTATGACAATCCATAGAATCACAAAAATGCTTTTATCACCTTCATCACTGGTACTATCTTGGCTCTTAATGTGTCATGTGTCTCAGATCATCCATGTTATAACCTGAGGGATTTAAACTCTAAAAATTCAAGAAATGAGCAACTTTTCAGAGTCACTCTTGATTTAAGAAGTTATGAGTCAGAAAAAAACTGCTTATATAGAAAATACCACCTTGTAGAAATAGCTTACTACAAGCCTTTGTCCCTGCTATTGAAAAGATTTCAGAGGAACATTCAAGCCAGGGGGAAGAAAACGACATCTAAGTAATATTCTTTCCAAGCATAAATGTTAAATATTGCCGTTAATACAAAACGTTTGTTTCATTTTCATACATGCAATGATGTTTGTCTGACTCCAAGAAAATGCACTGATCCCTTATGGTATTTTTAAATGCCTGCCTGCCACAGTACAAACACTGTCTACCTGTCTGACTCTTTATAACCATGAAGTTTTCTGCCTTATGCAGGGACATGGAATTTAATTTTCTGGCTGAGAAACACTTACATAGGCACAATTCCCAATGTCCTTGGCGAAGATTTTGAGGGGAATGCTCTTCGGGTAGTCCTTCTCTTTCTCTAGATTGATGTATCTAATCAAATGCAACAACAACCCAAAACAACACTGAGTCAGATGGTATTCACTAATGGCTTATTTTTAAATCAATCTATTCTGTTAATATTTTAAATATATGTATATGCTGTTTTTAAAGACATCAAGGACTCAGCAAAGTCAGATTATATTATGGGTTGAAAGAGAATAAATTTCAGGACATTAGGCATGGGCACACATAAAAGTGGGACATCCATGTCAAGTGAGGTTTAAGAAACATAATTAGGTTAAAGCACCTCTGGGTGACATTTTACCCTTAATGTGTGCCACCTTTGAAAGAGTCTGGAATCTTGCTGGTAAGTACAAGATGACATATAATACTTTACTAGACAAAACAAAACAATGACCTTTCTCGTCTCATTTTGTTCTCCAATAAAGTGTAAATGTTGGTTTTCCCCGCTTGCAGGGGTGTTGTGGGTCTAACCAGTGAGTCTATATTGACCATTTTAGTCCACAGGCTCAATAGTAGGGATAATGATTGATTTTTGAGAGGTGCTGTGTGAAAAACCTTATATTTATGAAAACTTAATACATACTTTGAAGAACCTGTTAGCTCCTTTTAGCTCCAAATGTTAGCTTAGAAACAACAGAAAGAGATTACTAATTTTGGTCTAAAATGATCTAGATATTAATGTTCTCTTTTCTAGAAAGAAGAAATACTTGTAATGAGAGAACATTATTTACAGCAAATAGCTAGCGTACAGCCTACATGCAGCTTATATTGAGGATAAAGGGACAGTTTCCACTAAGAAGAAGGAGAATAGTTAGGGGTACATGTCTGTAGAAAAGTTTTTAGCTTGTTTATTGGCAATTAAGGATTAAAAGTAAGCATATTGAAAAATACCTCTGAAGGAGAAAAAGCCATTTGTCTTTTTGTTCTGGAGAACTGCAATGAAAGAAAACAGAAAATAAAACAACCATATAAAATACTTAGTTCAACATTTGGAAGACTGCTAATCCCCATGAAAATATCGACAGTATGTTGTTACTGATGTAGTTGCACACATAAGCTGCAGCTTGGCATAACTGTGTTCTGGAAAGCTCAATGGTAGAAATGACCCTTTGGAAAAGCTACACAATCACAGTGCAGTTTTAATAAATCCTCTTGGATCTGTCTGAGGCAGACCCACTTTTATATCTTACTGTTCTTTTTACAAGTGGTATTAAAACAGTAGGAGGTTGCTCTTATAGTGGAAAGTATACTTGATTTGGAATTCAAATACCTGATAATAACACTATATGTAAGCTAGATGATGATGGGGAAGTCACTTAACCTAAGCCTCATTTCCCTAGCTGTAAAACTGGATTAATTTTCTCAGTGTATTTCCAGCTAAAAGTGTCATAGACTTTTTTTTTTTTGGTACCAGGAATCAAACTCAGGATCTTGTGCTTGCCAGGCAGGCACTTTGCTGCTGAGCTACACACCCAGCCCTTAAAGTGCCGTATAAATAAAAAATATGCTTAATATGAGATGAAAAAGAAATTTGTCATATAGATAAAAGTATCTTGGCCCAGAAACATATCTGTTTTCAGGAAAAGAAACTTAAATACATAAAGCACAACTTTAATTTAGTAAAAGCTCTTCGAAAAAATTACTATAACTTTCTGATTAAGATGAA
This sequence comes from Dasyprocta punctata, assembly GCA_004363535.1. Lineage (NCBI taxonomy): Eukaryota > Metazoa > Chordata > Mammalia > Rodentia > Dasyproctidae > Dasyprocta > Dasyprocta punctata. The sequence continues at coordinate 49,540 of RJWM01005580.1, forward strand.
TTTACAACTGAACTACTACTAGTAATGTTTCTGCTGCTGTCACTGTTGCCTTTAATTCTTAAAGCTAACAATAATCTCAATTTCTACATAATCTTTTTTATTTTATTTATTTTTTTGAGACACCAGGTAGTCCAGGCCGGCCTTGAACTCATTATGTTGCCTGAACTGACCTCAAACTCACCATATAACCTCTTGCCTCAGTCTCCTGAGTGCTAGGATTACAGGAATGCACCACTATCACTGGCTTCCTATATAATCTTGCCATTTACAAGAAATCATATTTCTAGGAACTGAAGACATATCCCAGAAAAATATTTGGAATTTGTTTCTAACTTTATTGTTAGGCAATTTTCTCCATAATCTTCCAAGGTTGGTCATCAAAAACTATATATATGCATATATATATATATATATATATATATATATAACCACTGACCCACACAATTTCTATCTTTCACAATTTCTCCCTATCTTTTGGTATATTCTTTTTTCTAAAACAGATTTTCTAGGTTCATTAATGTTAAATCTTGGATTTATTTAGCGTAAGTCTAAGTTGGAAAATAGATGTTTTCTTTGGACTCATTAACTTTTTTAAAAGCTCTTTTCAGACACTTAGTATTCTTTAAACTGACATATAGTATATATAGAGAAAACTGCACAAACTTTAAGTGTGCAGCTCGAATTTTTACCAAGTGAGTACATCTATGAAACCAGCACATAGATTATGACATGCCTTAGAAGTTTCCACTACCCTGCTTTCCAAAAGCATAGAAGAGTTTTGCTTGTTCAGATACGTTACTTAAGTGTAACCATGCATCATATATTTTGTGTCTGGCTTATTTCATTTCAGTGTTATGTCTGTGACATTTGTTTGTATACTACAGTAGTTTTAGATCATTCTCATAGCTATACAGTGTTCATTGTTTAAGCATATAGTACATGCTACTTTAAACAAACTAATTATGAATGTGTCAGATTAATTTGTGTATATTCATTTGTGTAATTTGCCTGTATTTTACCTTCCTTTTTATGTAAGAATCCAGGATGACCCATTCTTCAGTACTTCTTAGTCACAGGCATTTTTATAGGACTAAAACCAAAAGTACTCCAAAGTCAATGTATTTCTCAGGGCTTCATAGTACATTCATAGTACATTTAAAAAAGGCAGAACAGAAGATTCCCTTAAATTATGGGAGTAGCGAGGTCTACATTATTATTTCGGATACCATAAGAAAACAAAACTCAGAGGAAATGGCTTTAAGGAATTACTAGGAAAGCTGGATCCTAGGCACCAAGGCTTTTGTATCAGCAAAGATATCTGTCCTGCACATATGATAAGAAATTGGAACATCTCTGGATGTAAAGAGATAACTCTGGGCATAGAAAAGATGACATTAGAAGTAATCACAACAGAATGAATACCAGTAGTACTTTTTTCTGTTTTGGAGGCATTCCAGTAATGTCCTGGATTCTGGTTCTACCTTCAGAAATAAGAGTTCCAATAAAAAAGAAAATCTGATTTCTTACCAGGCTAGTAAAACAGGAGTTTAAGGTGAGCTTTAATTTAATCTATAAATATGATTCTGTAGTCTAAGACACATCTCAGGAATTTCAGTTAAAATATTATTCTCATTGTCAGATTTAAGTGATTCCTCTTTTAAACAATATTCCAAATATATCATGTCATTATTTGTAAAATCAGATACAACACTTGCTTTTCTGGTAATCACAGATCCCTAGGTTTGTAAATCAGAGTACATGTACTGGCAGGGATAGGAAATTCCTCTGGACCTTTTTGAGATATGGCTATCCACTCTGTTTCCCAAAGTAAAGCATGGAAAGTTCACATTCTTTACCCTTTCCTCAGTTAAAAATTTCTTATATATTTTGGCAGTTGTCAGTCTTAGATTTCAGTGCTATCAGTATTTTTTTGTTTTGTTTTGGTTTTTGGAGATGGGGTTTCACTATGTAGCCCAAGCTGGCCTTGAACTTGTGGCTACTCTCCTGCCTCAGTCTCTTGAGTGTTGTGATTATAGGCCAGCACCACCATGTCTGGCAATGCGAAGAGTTTCTTAGTACTTGGTTTCTTTATAGGTAGTTTACTAACTGGGAAGAACATGTTGTTTCTTAAACTGCTGACATTTAAAGCAGATCATGACTTAGATTTCTTTGATATTTACTGACATATATATCCCCCAATGGTCTTAATCCTTTCCTAAGATCCATGTTTCTTTGCATCATTTCACTTCAGCTTTAAAAGTCTCCACTAAACCGGGCGTGGTGGCGCACGCCTTTAATCCCAGCACTCAGGAGGCTGAGGTAGAAGGAGCATTGTGAGTTTGAGGCCGGCTTGGGCTACAACATGAGCGCAAGGCTGGCCTGAGCTACACAGTGCGACCCTGCCTCAAAAAATCAGGGCTGGGAGTTTGGCTCAGTGACTTAAGCCCCTGTCTGACAGGTGCAAGGTTGTGAGTTCAATTCCCAGTGCTGAAAAAAAAAAAGTCTCCACTAACTTATTTTTGTAGAAACTGTCTGCTGGAAATAATTAGAAGTTTTTTTAAGTCTTTATTTTATCTTTTTGAAAAATACTATTTCAGAATACTGTATTCTACTTTGAAAGTTTTTGCTTTCAACATTTGAAAGACAAAATAAATTCAGTATCTGAAGATGTTCTACTCTCTTCTGATCTCCATAATTTCTAATGAGAAGTTTGCAATAATGTAAATTGTTACTCCCTTATATGTACAGCACTGTTTTTCTCTGGCTGCTTTCATGATTTTTCTCTTATCTTTGATGTGGAGCGCTTGGTCTATAATATGACAAGGAGTATATTTTTTCATACTCATCTTGCTTGGGGTTTATTGAACTTAACAAATCTGTACTTTACGTTTTTCATTAACTTAGGAGTTTTAAATTATTATTTCTTCAAGTATATTTTTTGCCTTATTTCTCTCTCTTTTTCTATCATCTTTTGACATGTTCCAACAAGTACATGATGCACTTGTTTCACTTTTTAGAAGTACCTTCTCTGATCTTCAGATTGTACATTTTGTATTGCTGCATCTTCAAATTCACTCATTTCATTTCACACATAAGGTCTTTTCTTAAAGTACTGTAGTTTTCAGCCACAGAATTCTCATTTAGCCTTTTCAAATATTTTCTATTCCTTTGCCAAGATTTCCTACCTTCTGATTAATTTCGATTGGAGTTTCCTTTCACCTTACAAAAGCACACTTTAAAAAGCCGCTTTAAAGTTCTTTTCTGGTAATTTGGCATATGCGCCATCTCAGGGTTGGCCTCTACCTATTACCATTTTTTTTTTTTACTTGTTGTTTATGTCAAGCAATTTTAGATGTCAAAGAATTTTGGATGGTATTTTGAACTTTACACATGTTTTGTCTCAGGCTCTGAATTCTGTTACATTTGCAAAACAGTGTTCAGGTTTTTGTTTTAGCAGATGATGAATTTGATTAACTCAACTCAAGTTATGAACTATTTCACCTTTGGTGGTCCTCAACTGAGTTCAACTGCTTTGGTCTTAGCTTCAGGCTACTTTGAGTGTATCCTTTGCATGTGGGGGTTCAATGGTCAGACAGAGACTTGGTATCTACACACAGAATATAAAGCTTTCCTTCTCTGATATGTTTCTTTTTGAGATTCTCTTTCTTACTTTCCAGCAGTTATTGTTAACTCAGATGGATTCTTTGGGCCAAAGAGATTATGGGTTTTTGTGAGCTTCAGTTACCTTGCTCTATGATGTGATTGTATCCTGCCTCAGGCCTAAAACCTTAATAAACAGGAAACTCACCAAATATTGGTGCTTTTTTCCTTATTACAATTTCTCCTTAGTCTTCCAACTTTTGTCCACTCTTCAGAACTCATAGGGAGTTGCTGTTGTTTATATTTTGTTCAGACTTTACACTGTTATCTGTAGAGTGGTCAGTCTGTTAAGATCTCACTCTGCCATACGATAGGCAGAACTCAGTGCTTTACTTAAAAACAACAACAACAACAACAACAACAACAACCACCTTAACTTTGAGGTAATTTTAGATTTCCAGAAAAGTTACTTAAATAATACAGGAAGTTCCTGTGTATGTTTCAACCAGTTTCAGTTTCCTCTAATGTTATTCTTACATTATCATGGCCTATTTGTCAAAAGTAAGAAATACTGGAATTCAACATCAATAAAACTTTCACTACACAAGTTTCTCTACTAATGTCCTTTTTTGGTTTCAGGAGCCAATTCAGGATGCTTTATCACATTTTGGTAGCATGTTTCCTTACTGATTGGTCTATGACACTTTCATAGTCTTGACTATTTTCATGTTGGATCTTGACAACTCTTAAGGAGTACTGATGAGGTACCCTCATAATATTCCTGAATTTGTATTTGCCAGATATTTTTCTCACATTTACGTTAAGATAGTTTTCCGAGGGGAAAACTAGAAGTGAATTGCTCTTTTCATCACATTAAGGGGCACATGACATCCATATGACATCAATGGTGATACTAACCTTGATTATTTGCTTTAAAAACCACATTTGAACAACAAAATATATAAAACATGTTTCTGAATTTTCCCCAGTTAAAAACAAGTTTCATGGAAATTCTGTGATTGAAAAATATCATGTAGTCACTCTTCACTGGAAATGGCTTTTTCTTTTCAAAACCTATTACTCCAAGGAGATTAAACAATAGGAAATGATAGTTTTTATAGACCATCTATTATGGAAAACAAGACATACAGAGAATGATACAAACATATGTTTCTTCCAAATAAACTCTTAAAATTTTGTAGTCAGTCAATAGAACATAACAGAATTTAGTGGCATGTATATGCTTTACTAAAAGATTAACATCTTGGAAAGTTTTAGTTATCTGGGTTCAGGATGATGATCAAGTAGTTTAGTAGTAGTGGGAAGAGAAGCACAATGAAAAGCCTCCTGTGCATGTGAGGAACAATAACTTTTAAATGTAAAACAAATACTGGAATTGGGGTACTACTGTTCAAAATCACAGGTGTGAGTTTTGGTATGTTCACCATGAATCAAAAAGTTCCAGCTAAGGAGGTTCAGAATAAAATGACAAATATTGTGTATCTTTTTAGGTACCAAATCAGAATCTGATAAGACAATTCAGAATTTCATGACACTGATTTTATCTGCAAAATAAAAAAAAACATTTCCTTAGAAAATCTGGTATTAAGAACCCATTACTTAAAATTAACTGGGCTATTTTATAAAATTGCTTTAGTAAAGGTTTATTCTAGTGGTATGAAAAGAACAGATAAAGTTCAACAGCTCAATATAAAAAACAAATACTTAGATGCTGGAGAGGGGAATACTGGAAGAGGGCAGTTTCTAGAGATCTGACTAACCTACTTTCATATTTCAGAAGTTTCCTTCCTTCCAGTTGTCTCACTAGGACCCCTTTTAAAAAATCCCTTATTGAATGGAGGTAAATTACCCCAAGAGTTTCTGGTGTTTACCATTAGTGTCCATATATTTTAATCAAGGGGTCTTTAGATGAAATATAAGAGACATTTTTTTTTACTGTCAAAAGATGAGTTACTGACAATACACAATCTGAATGAGATCTCTTCATTTTAAAAATTAGGGAAACAAAATCTGATAAGAACCTAGATATTATTAGAGTACCTAACCTCAGCAAATATAGGACAAACTATGGATCTTACCTGAATGTGGCCACAAAGTTCACTGTGGGCCAGCCCAAGACAAAGGATTTCATAGCATTGGTGTTGACTTCTCCCACTTCATCCACACAACTGGCTGTCCACATATCAGTTAATTTTATTTTATTTTTTATCTTAAAGTTATTGTTGTATCTAGAAGTATAAAAAGCAAACAGGATCTCATGTTACTCTATATCTTAAATTTTACTAGCGCTTTAGAGGGGTCTGTTGTAAGAGGACAGCTTCCACTAGTCATGAGCAAAGAATGTCCTACTCCTATCTTCAGTGCCTTCACAGTAAACTGTAATATGGTGCTAGGCTAGGTCCATGTAGCCTAGCTCCAAGAAGACTTCTGAAACCTATGGTAAACATTTAATCCTCATGCCTGTTATAGCAGCAAATGTCCATGAACTAGTCACTTCATTTTTCTACATGTTGAGTACATTTAGATCAGAAACATAATTTAAATTTATTGCTTTATAAAATTTATTATTTGTAACATGCTGACTTTCAAAAACATGAGTGGATGATCATTAAAAAATGTTTTAATAAAAAGTTTACAAAATTATCTTATGAGAGATATAATAAAAAACGTTAGACTTAATTAGAAAAATTTATAATACATTTTAAAAATGATAGTTTATTTCAATATAATGATACATGTGCATACGTATACTATTTTAAAAATAAGCCTGTAAATCATAATCATTATAAAACACAAATCAGCCCTAATTTAATATTATCAGAGTAAAAGCCTGCGTGTAGAAGTCAGTGTAACATGGTTGCACTTGCCTTTTAAAGTTAGAGTAAGTCAAAGAATCAAAGATTTAGTGCAGACTTTTATCTTGTTTGTTACACGTGATCCTCATTAAAAACACCTTGTGGCATGTGCCCACTTATAACTTGGGTTCAAGCAACACGGATCTCTTAACCCTTTGTAAAGTACCATTCATAAGTCACCTAAAATGAGTCATCTAAAAAAATAGTAGCCTAAATTAAAACCCTGAGGAATTAAACTCCGTTTACACTGTAGTTTTCGTTAAGTGCAATTCCACATTATGGAAGGACTACTTTATTTAAGGATGTACTTGGTAAGGCACAGGAAAAATAAAATCTATGTAGGTAACAATCTAAACTACGCTTGATGTCTTGCTACAAAGTGGTTTTGTTCCGAGATGCCTCCACGACCCGTCCTCTCCCCAGCTGCCTACTGTGGCTGCCGTGGCCATGACTACATGTGTGCCAGCTTGTGCCCATGCTCCATCATGGCCCGCACAAACTGCTGGAAGACGTGGTCCATGTATGTGCACTGCCAGGGCCAGATTCCCTCCAGAAAGCTGATGTGGCCTCTGTGAGAAGTAAGGACCAAGGCGATGTTAGGGTTCTGCTTCAGTCTCCATGGGAATAGCATGACTGGGAGAGAAGATGTCATCCACACAGTTGAGGCACAGCACTGGAATTCCCATTGAGTTCAGCCTGTGATTGGGACTGGCATCTGTGTAATAATCGTCAATTGTTTGGTAATCAAACATGACCAAAGTGAATTACTTATCAAACTCTCTGATAGATTTAGCCTTCATGACATGATCCATATCAATTTGTTTTACAAACATATGCTGGTGATCACTAACTGAGGACTGCAGGCAGGTCATCAACTAGTAATTAAAAAGCAGCCAGTTCATCAGTTTCTCCAGGGACTCTGAGCAAGTGAACATGTACCACTCCACTGAAAATGTTGCAGCTGCCATCAGAGGGGTTTGGGGCCCAATTTGGCCCAGGTAATTTAGAAGAAGCATTCCTCCCGTTAAGACCCCTGCCACCAGGAAAGGAGCAGAGGGGTACAGGCTGTGAACATGGTGAATCACCATCTCCAAGTCTTCCGTGTCGGCACAGCAGTAAGTCCTTGGCATTCTGTGATTTGGGATGGTCTTACTGGTCTTAAAGTCACTAGGTAGCTCAGGAAGGCCCCAAACTCATGGTGATCTCTCTGCCTCAGCCTCCTGCAGTCTTGGGATTACAGGCATGGACCACAGCTGGCTCTTATTTAAACATGCATTTTGTTTCCCTAAATTCCACTGCGGTGCTTGCCAGTTCTTTTGGGTTAATTTCACTCAGAGAAAGTTCCTTCCTGTTTGAACTTTTGCTGATTGGGATTTGTTCTTTTTTTATGCCTGCCCTAAGGTCCTTCTTACTCTGGGTCTGAGCCACGTTACAGCTTTTCTGAAACAAGGAGAGGTATAAACAAACACCAGAGCTCTTCTAGTCTGACACGCTGATTGTTCATGGCTGGAAGATGCAAAGCAGTTACCAAGGTATATTGGTTTGACCCTGTGTCCCCCAAGGCCTCATGTAATTTGGACAGGGCTGAGTCTGGCATTCGTGATTGATGTGTTGTCTGGTGCTAGGACTGGTGATGTGTGTGCTGCACCTGCCCAGGGGTGGAGCCAACATATAGTGTCAAGGAAGGTGTGTCTTTCTCCCTCACTGGTTCACCCTGCTGTATGGCAGCCACCATGAATGGCAGGCTGCCACACCATGCTGCCTTGAAGCCAACTAAATATGGACTGAAACTTCCAAGAACTATAATAAATAAACCTTTCCTACCCTAATTTTGGGCATTGGGTATTCTGTCTAAGCAACGAGTGAAAACTAACTATGACAGAATTTGGTACCAGGAATGAGGTTGTTGCTGCCAGTAAACCTGACCATGTGGTTCAAGAGCCTTTGGAAATGGCTTGTGGGGAGAATTTGGGAAGGTTTGGAGATGTCACCTAAATGCATAGAGCTGGAACAGCTTAGGCTGTTCTGTATGGGAGATTCTGGTCAGAGTTTAAAAGACCAGAAGGCTGATAGAAACCCTGCTGGTAAAGACCAGACTCAGGAGGTTTCTGGTGAGGGGAAGCACTGGTTGTTGGACTCCACACAATGTGTGTTATGGCTTGGCAGAAAGTTTGTCTGCATTCTGCTCCTGTCCAGAGACTTTGCCTAAAATTGAGATTAAGGGCAATGGACTGATTAATCTGGCAAAAGAAATTTCAAGGCAATCTAATGTTGAAGCAGTGGCCTGGCTATTACTGGGGGCTTTTAGCCAGGTTTATGTTGGGAATCAAGACCAAACAGCCAAGCATGGTGATTTAAAACACTGTGAGTGTGGTCAGAAAGCTGTGAACTGTAAAGATAGAGCTAGCTATCGATTGCTGAGAAGGAACAAAAAAATAAAAAAGATGGCCTGGGGGCATCCTGGGAAGCAGCAGGCCTCCACCGTTTGCAGCCTCAGATTGTCAGAAGTGAAAGAGTTTGCTCAGAGAAGAAAGCCGCAGAGTGCCATGTTCCAGAGTGGCAATGGAGGCTACAGGAGGGTCCAAAATTGCAGTGGCTACACAAGATTCCAGAATGGTGGTGGTATAGAGAAACTGTTCCTCACAATCAGGTTCAGAGAGTTCAGCAATCCAGGCACTCAACCCCTACAGCCAAGAGAGAAGAAAGCCTGGCTACTGCTCCAGCTGGCAGCAGACCTTGGTGGCATCCATGTCATGCTGGTTTTAGGTGTAAGGAAAATGCACAAACTCTAAAGCTAAGGCAGCTACTGCCCCACTTTCAGAGGACAATATGTAAAGATGTAAGAGTGAAGCCAAGTTACCCAGAAGTTTAAAAAAGCCAGGAAAATGGATCATTCAAGGAAAGCTATGGCAGTTAAAACCCCTGAAAATGCTGTGGGGGTGGAACCACTCAAGCCTTTTGGAGCTTGCAACCAGATTGCTTCAGATGCTGAGTGTAGAACTCTAGGACTTAATGTTTGCCCTGCTGGATTTTAGAATTGCTTTAGTTCCAGTGCTTTGTATTACCCTGTGTGTAACTTTTGGAATAGCAATGTTTATCTTGTGTCTTTGCATTTTGGAAGTGTTTAACTTGTTTTCATTTGTACAGGGGGTTACAGTTAAGAGTTTGCCATAGATCTCGGAGGATATTTGGGACTTGGACTTCTCAGCAATGCTGAGACTGTTAGGACTGTGGCAATTCTTGGAAATGGAGTAAATGCTTTTTGTATAAAGATATACATGAGTCCTTGGGGGGCCAGGGGTGGAATGTATTGGTTTGATCCTGTGTATCCCCCAAAAGGCCTCATGTAATTTGAATGGGGCTGAGTCTGGTGTTTGTGATTGGTTTGCTGTCTGGTGCTGGCACTGGTGATGTGAGTGCTGCACCTGCCTAGGGGTGGAGATGACATACAGTGTAAGGAAGGTGCGTCTTCCTCTTTCTTTCTCTCTCACTGGTTTGCCTTGCTGTTTGGTGGCCACCATGAACGGAGGCCCTGCCACACCATGATGCCTTGGAGCCAACTAAGTATGGACTGAATCCTCTGAGAACTGTAAGAAATAAACCTTTTCTTCCCTAATTTTGGGCATCAGGTATTTTGTCCTAGCAATGAGTGAAAAGTAAGACACAAGGAATCGCCTATGCGAGTTCCAATCATCAATAGTGACGTCATGCTTTTGTGACCTAGCATCACTTTGTAAGAATGCAAAGTATTCTTGGCAGTTTTTCCAAATTCTAATCGAAATTTATGGTTGAAAGTTACTAGGTTGCTGCAATCTTTCCAAGTAAATTTTTGATCAACTTCAGAGGCTCAGGATGGGATGTTTGGAAAGAATCCTCCTCCTCTTCCTCTCTCCTCCTTCCTGTTGGTTGTTGTTGAAGATTCTGTCCCTACTTCTCCCCTTCCTGCTGCACTCTCTCCCCATGCTATCTTGTCCTGCTCAGCACAGCCCTGCTTTCTCTCTGGAGCCCTCATGGCTGCTGAGAGTCAGTCTGGGAAGCTCCCACCTAGACAAGGAAGAGCACCCTGGTGATCTGCTGTGGTTTCATTCTCTCCCTGTTCCCCACAGCTGGCCCTGGCTCATGAGAAGGCTCTTATGTGGTTTGAAAGCGCTTCCCAAGAGATCATTCGTCTATAATACATTTTCAACTGAGTGATTACAAGACATTCTAGCCCTCTGAAGCATTGGTTATTTTAAATTTCCTTATGATTTTGTTCAACTATTTTTCCTTGTATTTTGATGAAGACTGTGAAACTGTAGCCTAAAAACAGAACCTAAACTCTAAAGGAGAAAAAAAAGTAGAAGAGTAGTGGTGATATAATTAACATTAATCTCTGGGGTCTTAGGTGACCCACTTTAAACCTAGTACTAAAATTGAATTTTGACAATTTCTGCTTCATTTCCCTTAGGGCCCTGATAATGGAAACTACCACATCTTTTGACCTAATTGACAGTTAATGTTCATGATGAATCTGATTAAAAAAAAAATAAAGGACAGTATGTCCAGGGAAACTTGAGACTTCCTAGCATTCAGAACCACTTGTGTAAACACTAAAAGCTGGAATGAAAGAGAAAGTACCTCATATAAAAATTGCTCTACTCTGGGGGCACACTCCATCTAGCTGCCTCAGCCCTGGAGGTTCTGAACTCCATCCAGGCAGGGGTAAGGCCCCGGCGCCACACTCCAGGAGTGTGTTCTTGCTAGCTGCACAGAGGAACCAAGCTCTGTCCCCTGCAGCATCCCAGTGTAACCCATCAGGGGAATGCCTGGCCAGCCTCACAGGTCACAGAGGTACCAAGCCCAGACCAGCCAGAGCCCCAGAGCTGCTCATCAGGGAGTGACCAGCATAGCTGAAGGGTCTTGGAGAATTTGAGTTCTGCCCATAACAGTACAAGGTTCCAGCTCCATAGTTCAGGGGTGCAGCTCACCTAGTCATGCAGCAGGTCCTGGAGGTTCTGAATTCTGCCCAGCCAGGAGCAAGGCCCTGGCACCATATGCCAGGGGTAGGCTCTGGCTAGCCTCACTCTCCAGAGGCTCTGAACTCCTCCCATCCAGACACAAGGTCCCAGTGGTGCCACACTCCGGCAGTGCATCCCTGCTAGCTGCCTGAGTTGCGGAGGTTTAGAACTCCACTCAGCCAGGCACTAGGCCCCACTGACACACTGGGGATACATTCCTGCTAGTTACCTGGGTACTGGAGGTTCTGAACTTCACCCAACCAGGCACAGGGCCCCAGTGCCACACCCCAGGGATGTGTCTCTGCTAGCCACCTCAGTTATGGAAGTACTGAATTCCACCCACCCAGCTTCTAGGCTCCAGCAACACACTCCAGGGGGTGTGACCCCTGTTAGCTTCAGGGAGGATCCAAGCTGAGCATCCCAGAGCCACCCAACAAAGTACATCAGGGGAATACCCAGCCAGCCTCACAGGTCACAGAGCACAAGGCTCTGGAGCCATAGTTCAGGGGTGCACCCCACCCAATCACGGGGATATTGGAGGACTGAAGTTCCACCGAGTACAACATTCCAGTGCAATCCATTGAGAGGCTGCCTGGCCAGCCACCCAGGTCCTAGAGGAAAATGACAAAATGAAAGAGCAAGATGCTGTCTCAGGCCTCTAGTTCACTGAGAACAAACCCAGGAGACACTGAAATGGAAGACACTAGAAATCGCACAACTGAACTTTCTGAAATGATAGCAATTGAAGTAAAGAAACAACTCCATGAAGTTATAGAAGAAGTCAGATCAGAAATAATCTCTCAGGTAAAAAATGAAATGAAAAACATCATGAAAGAAGTTCTGTGTGTATCTAAAGAAGATCTAGATAAAAAATAGAGGAATATAAGAAAATGATGGAAACTGAATGAACAGTATAAGACAGAATTAGAATGCATGAAATGGATTCAAAGGGATATTCAGGAAATTAAAAATTCCATTGAAAGCTGGCAAAATCGTTGAAAGAAGCTGAAGATAGACTCTCAGACCTTGAAGACAGCATGGAAGCTTACAATCACAAAAGAAAAGATCTCTTAAAAATAACAAGGAACCAGGAAACAACAATTCAACAACTGCAAGATGATGCAAAGAGAAACAATATAAGATTGATAGCTGTAAATGGAAAAAAGCATGGAGTCAACAGAAACAATCTGCAAAGATTATTTATAGAAATAATAGCAGAAAATTTTCCAAACATGGGAAGAGAATCTGATATTCAGATAAGTGAGGCATACAGCACCCCAATTAACCATAACCAAAATAAATCTTCACTCAGACATACAATAATTAGGATATCAGAAAAATTAAGCACAAGAACAGAATACTATAAGCTGTCAGAGAAAAGAAACAGATCACCTATGAAGTAAAGCCTATCAGAATTATGGCAGACTTCTCAACACAAACCTTCAAGTCCAGAAGAGCTTGGAGTGAAGTATTTCAAATCTTGAAAGAAAACAACTTTCAACCCAGATTGCTGTATCCTACAAAACTATCTTTAAAAATTGACGTCCACTGCTGAGAAGGAACAGGAAAATAAAAAAGATGCCCTGGGGACATTATGGGAAGCAATGACGGGTCCCCACTTTTTGCAGCCTCAAAACTGCAATAATGGAAGACTTTGCTTGGAAAAGAAAGTTGCGGAGTTCCATGTTACAGAATGATGGCAGAGGCCACATGAAGTTCCAAAATGGCCACAGCTGTATCAGGTTCCAGAATGGTGGTGGCATACAAATTCTTTTCCTCACAATCAGGTTGAGAGTGCTCAGCCATCCAGGCACTTGACCCCTCGGCCAAGAGAGAGGAAAGCCTGGCTACTGCTCCAGCTGGCAGCAGACCTTTGCATTATCCACATGGTGCTGGTTTTAGGTGTGTACAGAATACAAGAGTTTTGAGGTTAAAAAAGCTTCCACCTTGATTTCAAAAGGCCTGTGAGGCCAGGCAGTGTGCCTTTGAGAGGAAAGTATGTAAAGCTGTGAGTGTGAAGCCAAAGATGCAGTGGAGACCCCAAAAGTTTGGAAAAGCCAGAAACATGGATCATCTGAGGAATGCTGCAAGGGGTGAGTAAAGCAGGCCTAAGAGATAAGCCATGGGATCTACAATCACTGGAAGTACTGAAGGGTTGGATTCACTCAAGCCCTTTGGAGTTTACAACTAGATTGCTTCAGATGCTGGACATGCAACTACAGGAGTTAACGTTTGCTCTGCTGGATTTTGGAATTCCTTTGATCCTATTCCTTTGTGTCCTCCTGTTTGTACCTTTTGGAATGGGAATGTTTATCTTGCACCACTGTATGTTGGAAGTGTTTACCTTTGTTTTCATTTGTACAGAGGGTTACAGCTAAGAGTTTGCCTTAGATCTCAGAAGTGACTTGGGACTTAAACTTTTCAGCAATGCTAAAACTGTTAGGACTTTAGCAACACTTCGAGATAGACTAAATGTGTTTTGCATAAAGGATGTATATGTGTCTTTGGGGGGTCAGTGGTAAAATGGTGTGGTTTAAATGTCTCCCCAAAGCCTCATGCAGTCATGGAGGTGACTAAATCTAGCATTTGTGATTGTCTAGAACTGGGATTGGTGGTGTGAGTGCTGCACCTACCCAGGGGCAGGTAGCCAGCATACAATATAAGAGAGGGAAGGAGGCGTGCCTTCCCCTTTTTTGCCCTTTTCACTCTGTTGCTTGTGGCCTCCATGAATTGCTGCCCCTTTGCCATGCCACTGTGCTGTAGAGCCAGCTGAGTATGGATTGAAACCTCCAAAAACTGTAAGATAAACAAACCTTTTCTTCCCTCATTTTGGGTGTCAGGTATTGTCTCACCAACAAGAGGAAAAGTAACCAAGACAGATGACAGTGTCTTCCACAGGTATCTCAATCTCTTTGTTGAGAATAGATTAAAATATTCTTATTTTTCATGATGTTTCATAACTAAAGAGTGGGGAATGGAGTAAGTCCCAGCTGCTACCCTTTAAATTCGGCATAAACTGCACTGGCATTTAGCAGTGTGTGGAAAGTGACTTATTGGGCATCTCTGAAGTATATTCCGTCTTTAACTCTCATTTCTCCAGATAAAGCCCTTATTACTTCTTGTTGGGACTACCACAATAGCCTCCTGCTTAGTCTCCTTGCTTCTACTCTTGTACCCTCCAACCAGTTATCTAACATGAACAAATGATATTTAAAAAATATGGATCCCCATATTTTTATTTAGTTGGGGCAATCCCCAACTAAAATCCTGTGGAATAAAATCCAAAAAAAACCCCTCCTTATCATAACCTTTGTGGTTTCAAGCCTCCAATATGGCTCCCAATGATCCAAAGCTCCCTGCTTCTTGATACTTATTCTCTATAGTACCCTTCTGCACTGCACCAAGACTTGTCTGTGTGGCCAACAGCACACATCAGAAATGATGGTACATCACTTCCAAAAGATTTCTCATTCCAAAGTAAGTAAGCTACAGTATTATAAGAAGCAGTGTGGAGAGACTCATGTGGAAAAGGATTAAAGCCTCTGGCAAACAACCAGGGAGTAATCGATTTGCTGGCATCCTTATGAGTGAGCTTGGAAGTAGATTCTCCAGTCAAACCTGACGAAGGCCCTAAAGCCAGAATGACTTAGATAAACACTTCCAACCATGGGACTCAGAGAAACTGCACAAGAAGTTTACACTTTTAAATGGTTATGTTTTAGAGTAACTGTCATATGCCTCATCTTCCCAGTGTCCAGATGGCTAGTGTTTTGCATCCCTGACTATAGCTAGCATAACTGTTTTTTTTTTTTTTTTTTGGTATATGACAGTGGAGATTGAACTCAGGGCCTCACATATGCTAAGTAAACTCTACCACTGAGCTACATTCCCAGCCCTTTATTTTGAGACAGAGTCTCACAAAGTTGTCTGGACTGGGCTCAAACTTGAATCCTCTCACCTCAGCCACCTCAGGAGCTATGCTTTCAGGCATGTGCTACTGCACCTGGCTATCTAACCTATCTTTTACTTCATCTAGCACCCTATTTCCTTCATAGTACTAAGTACAGTCTGTAATTTCCCCAAACACATATGAAAATGTAAGTTCCTACATTTAGGCTATAGGCTATGAGACTGTAGGTTACGAGAGCAGGGACCACAGCCATCACATTCTTCACTGTGTTCCACACATGTATTCAGGATATGACACAAACAAGACCTAAATGAATATTTACTGGATGAATAACATATTGAAACTTTCTGCACAAACAAGACAAACAAAATTCACTTTAGTAATGGAGGCCAGATATTCTTACTATAAAAGCATTGAGTAGAAAGGGCATCACTGTCAATAGAAATGCAATTTTTAAATGATAATGAGACAGTATGCCGTATACTTACTTGATTTTGACTACAACAAGCAGGTCACTGAACAGGAAAAGATGCCGCTCCTGTCTCTGCAGGCCTCTTTTGAGTTCTACTCGGCCGTCGATCAGCAGAGTCCGACTGGAGCACATGAATGATGATAGAAATGCACAGGTGTCAACACCAGCAGAAGGACTTTCCCTGGGACAAATCAAACATCATGGATCAGTCAAATAATAAACCGTATCACTAACCCATTTTAAAAAATAAAAATTATAGCTTACAGTTGGCCGAGAAATAGAAAAGTGCAATTTTTTAAATGCAATGTCATAGCATTCTTTTTTTTTTTTTTTCTTTTTCGGCACCGGGGATTGAACTCACAGCCTTGCGCCTGCCAGGGCAGGCGCTTAAGCCACTGAGCCAAACTCCCAGCCCTGGTTTTTTTTTTTGAGGCAGGGTCGCACTATGTAGCTCAGGTCGGCCTTGCGCCGCGTTGTAGCCCAAGCCGGCCTCGAACTCACAACGCTCCACCTACCTCAGCCTCCCGAGTGCTGGGATTAAAGGCATGCGCCACCACGCCCGGCTTGTCATAGCATTCTTATTGTTTTCCCAGTCTATTCTTCACATTAATAGTCTTTAAACTTCATTAAAAAATTTACCTCTACTGGCTCCATATATGTAAGCCAACTACCTACCTTTCTATCTAGTCATTATTTTATTTTTGGCATTTCAGTATTAACTGCTTAAACTGTTATTTCTTCAGCATATATATCAATAACTAGAGCATAACCCTTATTTAAAATTTTTCTTGTTATAAAACACACAATGAATACAAAGTGTGATATTCATTGAATTTTGACAAATGTATTCAATTGTGTAATCTACACTTCTACTAAGGTATACAAAATTATCATTCCTCCAAAGAATTGCCTCTTGTTCCTTTTTTTGGAAGTCATACAAATCAGCTCAAGATGGTCTCCTGGTTATTTACCCCTAGGTTGTTTATTTCTTCACTGCAGGCTATGACCCATTAGAGGAAAAGCTTGATAATGCCAAATTCAAATTTTTATATTCCCAATTATATAAAAGAAAAAGTTCAAACAAGCTGATTTTAGCCAATATTAGCCTGTCTGCTTCAAGTATCCAGCATCTTCTGTCCAATGAAAACAGGGTACTGTATGTGGTTATGAGAGCCCAGCTGCTTACTGGAGCTCTCTGGCCCCTACTAATCATCCTTTTCCCTTGGGGTTCTCTTACCCTCCTCATTTTCTGGATGGTGGCTCCTTCTCACATGCCTCCCAAGAGTCTTCTGCTGTGAGAAGTTTCTCCCCCATTCCCAGTACTGAGGCTTCAACCCAGGGCCTCCACACTGAGCTACATCCCACCCTATAAAAGAAAAAAAAATTTTCCCCCCATTTTGAAACAGGGTCTTGCTAAGTTACTATGTTGCTCAGGCTGTGCTCAAACTTGTGTTTTTCCTGCCTCAGTTTCCCAGAGTGCTGGGATAACATATGCGTATCGCCATGCCTCAAGGGATTTACACTTATATACAACTAGTCCCACAATCTATCTTTTTTCTTGGTCAGTACCAAATCTCCCAAATACCTAGTAGGCAATTTCTACTCCATCACTCCAGAAGCAACCACTATTCTGATTTTTTCCTTTCTAAGAAAACTGAAGGTTAGTTCTGCCTGTTAGAAATTTATACACCAGAATATGACACCAGAATATATATTCTTTGTGCAAGATACTTTTAATCACCATGTTTTTGGGATTTATTGATTTACATTTATAAGTAAGCCACTAGAAGACTTTACTAAATAGTATTCAATATATAAGTTTATATTTTTACTATTGATGAACAACTAGTTTTTGTTGTTTATTTTTTATTTTTTAGCTATTATGAATAAATCTGTTCCTAAATGTTATACTGGTCTTTTTATGACCTATGCTTTTATGTTTCTCAGGTAGTTTAACTCAGAACACAATTGTTGGGCCATGAAGTAGGTCTATGTTTAATTTTAGAAAAAACTACCAGTTTGTTTTCCAGTGTGGTTTCACTAGTTTTATATTCTCAGCAATATTATAGGAAAGTATCAGTCACTCTAAAAACCTTAGCAGCATATATGTGATGTTGTCTTTTTTTTTTTTCTTTTTTTGAGACAAGGGTCTTGCTGTGTAGTTCAGGTTGCCTTTGAGCTCACTATGTAGCCCAGGTTGGCCTCAAACTCATAGCAGTCATCTTGCCTCAGCCTCCCAAGAGCTGGGATTACAGATGTGCACCCACCACGCTTGGTCAGTCTTTTGAAGTTTAGTCAATTTAGTGGATATATAGCAATATCTCAGTAAGATCATAATTTATAATCCCATGATGAGTAGTTTCATGTTATTACTGGACATTTGTGTATCTTCATTTGCGAATAAGCTGTCCTCAAGTCTTTTGCCCATTTTTTTTTTAAAAAAAGGTTAAGTGTCTTTTTGTTATTTAATTGTAGAATATTTTTATGTATTTTGGATACCAGTCTTCTGTCAGGTGTATGCTTTGGAAAAATATTTTCTCTTAGACTGCTGCTTGTTTATACACCTTCTTCACTGTGGTTTTTTTTTTTTTTAATTTTATTTAAGTGAAGAAAAACAAAACAAACAAAAACTACAACAACAACAACAAAAAAACGACATATATAGTAAAAACAACAAGCAAAAGAGACAAGCAAACAACTAGCATAAATACACAACATTGCAGGTTTACAAAACCGGAAGATAGAAGCTCGATGCGCAAATTGCAACCATTGTCAAGCTTCACTGTGTTTTTGATAAAAAGCTTATAATTTTGATGGTCTAATTTATTAATTTTTTTAGTATGGTGTGGCTCTAAGAAAACGTATTCATTAAGTTATTCTCCTGTGTAGTCCAACACAACAGATACGATTTTCAGGTTTTACATTTAACTCTACAATTCATCTCTAATTCTGGTTATTGTATAAGGTAGAGGCTGCAGTTAATTTTGTTTTTCTATTTTCATACATCAGTATTTCAGCATCACTTGCACAATGATGCCTCAGTCCTAGACAAGTGTGTAGCACTTGGAAGAAATGTCAGAGTAAAGATGCTTTCGCACCTTTGTTAAAAATCAAATGACATAAGAATAGATCTTTTCCTAGGGTATCTATTCTATGGCACTTAGCTACTCGTTAATTCTTATGCTAGAATCACATTCTTTTACTGTTTCTCTTTCCTGTAAATTACAGAAGTATATAGTATAACTCCACCAACTTGTTTTTTCTTGAGACTTCTTTGGATAATCTAGATCTTTTGTACATCCAAATAAGTTGTAAAGATTAACAGAGTAGAAGAAAAAAATAGGAAAAAGTCTACTGTGACCATGGAACAAAAATGATCCCAGTCTTTAATATACTGACTCTGATATTATCTGAGGCTAGATGATACAAGGGAATGAGGCATGCACCTAGCACTCAAAGAGACATGAGAAGTAGATATACACATCTAGTAATCACATAGAGATGGATAAATAATAAAGAAATGACCAGAACTTCCCAAGGAAGGAGCCCAAAGTAAGAAAAAAGGCAGAGATACATCATTGAGAAAAAATGTCAGTGGAAAAGGAAAGAGAACCTATAAACAAGATGAGTGGGAATGACAGCAGAAGAAAAGGGACAAAAAGCAGTGGTGGTCTGGAGTGCTGACACTGGGGAGGGTATGACAAGATAAAGTCCAAGAAGATTTCAATAAGAAAAAAAAAGTATCATTTGGCCATTAAGACCTCCAGGGAAACAATTTCAGGAAAACAGTGAAGGCAGAACTCAAATGTCTTGGGGTCTGAGGAATAAAAGAACAAAAGATGAAAAACTAGAAGCAGTAACTTTGGTTTCTTTTAAAAAGCCGAACACCTTCCAGAAGCTGACAGTAAGGTACTAAAGGGGTGGGTACTACAGCTGGTGAGGAAGGAAATGTAAAAGAGAAATCATCTGCCTTGAAGGTAACTGGTATTATTTCTCATCTTACAGACCTGAAGCTATTAAGAGTAGTCAAATATAGTGCTATTAAATGAAGATGATTCATAGTGTGGTTTTAGAACATGTACTTGTATTAAAAGTTCCATGTAGTCTTTCAAATGGGCAAGTACTTAATAACAGACTCTGTTCTCTCCTTTACCATGATTACTGAGCTCAGCAGTTGAGGACTTCATAGCTTGGAGGAGGGACGAGCTAACCCAAGCCTTGTGCTTAATATCATTAGATGGCAAGTTATATGGTTGCCTTGGTTTTATCTCTAAAGTAAGGTAGTTGAACAGGACTATAAAATCAAGTTTCTTTTATAATATATATATATGAGACTGACTATAATAACATGTGACTATTGGGCAGAAAAAAGACTACTGATGAGAGGGAAACAGAACATGGATACCATTAAGCATCTTTAAGAACCCTATTTTAAAGTATTGTTTATAAACATAGCATACTTGAAACTCATCTCAAAGGAACAATCTAGAGGTAAAATAAAAAACAAGTGAAAGGAATAACAATAAGACCTAAGATTTTTTAAATTAGTCTAATTTTTGAGAAAAATTCAACAAGAACTTATTAGGGTCCCTACCAATTTTAGGGTGTAAGAGGTCACAAACTAGCTCCTCAACTATTTGGTTCACTAGGCAGTTGTAATAAATGGAGATTTTGACTTAAGTGGTGTGGTATCTGATTTTAAAATCTTTTATAACATAGGACTATTAGCCTATTAGTCATGATAAAAACAACAACAACAACAACAAACCCAACACCAAGGCATATAATACTCAAGATCCTAGAAATTAAACTCAAGAATAGAATAGTAAAAGCTGTTAGGACAAAAGAAACAAAGGAAAGTCCATTAGAATCACAGCATACTTTCCACACAAACCCTGAAGTCAAGCAGACATTGCAGTAAAGTATTTCAAGTCCTAAAAGAAAACAACCTCCAACCCAGATTGATGTACCCCACAAATTATCAAAATTGATGGAGAAATATGATACTTCCATGACAAAGAACACCTGAAGAAATTCATCACCATCAAAGGAGCACACCAGAATGTTCTGAAGGACATTCTACAAAGAGATAAGGGAAAATGTGATTCCATGAAACCCAACAAAATGACTCCGTCAGGCAAGGCAATCAGTTAAACAGAGGGGAAAGAAAGAGAACCAACAAGAGGGAAAAATATAATGAAGATAAGTCAATACATATCAATTATAACCATCAATATTAATGGTCTCAATTTACCAATCAAAAGAAACAAACTGGCAGAATGGATTGAAAAACAACACCCAACAATATGCTGCACACAAGAAACATTTAACTCAAAAAGAAACTCATAGACTGAAAGTCAACCGATGGAAAATGATACTCCATGTAACAGGAAACCAGAAAAAAGCAGGGGAAGGTATTCTATTTGCAGACAAAGTGGATTTCAAGCCTAGACTGATCAAGAGAGACAAGGTATGTCACTATATACTCATCAAGGGAACAATCCAAGAGAAAGATGTAACAATCATAAATATATCTCCGCCAAGTACCAGCACATTCAATTATATAAAAGAAATATTAATGGACATGAAAAAATCAGATAAGCATCAATACAATTGTAATGGGGGGGGAACCTCAATACCCCACAGTAACAAATAGATCAATGAGAGAAAAATAATCAACAAATAAATATCAGAACAGAACTAAACTGAAGAAATAGACTTAGTAGATAATCTATCTACTGTGTGTTCTGTCCAACAACAGAATATACATTCTTTTCAGCTGCACATGGGACATTCTCTAAAACAGACCACATACTAGCTCATAAAACATGCTTAAGTAAATGCAAAGGAACTGAAATTATTTATGCATATTATCAGACTATAGTACAATGAAATTGGAAATCAGTGGCAAAAGGAACCGCAAAAATTCATAAACTTGTAGATATTAAATAACACCCTCCTGAACAACCAATGGATCACAAATAAAATTAGAGAAGAAATTAGACAGTTTCTGAAATTAAATGACAATGCTGATACAAAAGATAGGAAGGAACTTATGGGATACAATAAAGGCAGTCTTATGAGGGAATTTTATAGCAGTGAGTACCCATACCAAGAAAACAAATAGAGCTCAAATGGACAACTTAATGTGGTACCTCAGGGCTTCTAGAAAAAGAAGAGCAAGCCCAAAGCTCATACAAAGGAGAATATTATGAAGATCAGGGCAGAAACTAATGCAATCAAGATTAAGAAAACAAAGCAAAGAATCAATGAATTGAAGAGTTGGTTCTTTTGAAGATGAAATAAAATTGACAAGCCTATACCAACCCTACCAAAATAAAAAAAAAAAAGGAAAGAAAAGACTCAAATCCATGCAATTAGGAATGAAAAGGGTAAAATCACAATGGACCCTGCAGAAATCCAGATCATCAACACCTACTTTGAGAACCTGTTTTCTAATAAGATGGAAGGCACAGAAAAACTGGACAGATTCCAAGATAAATATGAATTATCAAACCTGAATCAAGATGACATAAAAATTCTAACGAATAAAATATTGGTCAATATAATTGAAGATGTAATTAAAAATTCAACAAGAAACAAAGCCCAGGTCCTGATGGATACACTACTGAATTCTACAAGAAATTTAAAGACCTAGAACCACTACTTCTCAAACTCTTTAATGAAATTAAAAGAGAAGCAATAATCCCAAACTCTTTACTGGAAGCAAGTATTACCCTGATATCAAACAAGAGAAGGATACAAACAAGAGAAATACAGGCAAGTCTTCTGGAAGAACATAGACAAAATAAAACAAAACCCCAACAAAAACCCCAAAACAATAGGATACTGACAAACAGAATGCAGCACATCATCAAGAAGATTATATATCATGACCAAGTAGGGTTTATCCCAGGGATGCAGGGATAGTTCAACATACACAAATTAATGAACATAATAAGCCACATTAACAGAGTCAAAAATGAAAACCACATGATCATCCCAAAGGATGCAGAATAAACATTTGACAAAGTCCAACACCCATTTATGATAAAAAAAAACCCTACAGAAAATTGGAATACATGGTCTTATCTCAATCTGATAAAAGACAAACAGCCAACATCACACAAATGGTCAAAAACTGGAAGTGTTCACCTTAAAATCAGGAACCTTATCCAATATAGTTCTGGAAACATTAACCGGAGCAATAAGACGAGAGAAAGAAATAAGAATAAGGATAAGAAAGGATTTCAATATCCTTTGCAGATATCATTTGCAGATGACATAGGTTATGGTTGATATACTGTGTCAATCTGAGAAGCTTAGAAGTTTAACTGACTCAGCAGGGAGCCAGGATCCTTACTTTATAAATATTCTCATCCTGTGCAAGAGGAGGGCACAGAGATTTTGTGAGTACTATACCTGATCTGGATGGTGGGGTAGAGGGTGGTCTGTGTACAATATTAGGAAGGAGAAGAGGCTTGTTCTCCCCTATTTTGCTCTGGCTGCTGCCTGGAAATCTTGCCCCAGTGCCATGCCACCCTGCCTTGCAGCCAGCTGATTATAGACTGAAACCTCTAAAAACTGTGAGCTAAATAAACCTTTTCCTTCCTTCATTTTAGGTGTCAGGTATTTTGTCCCAGTGACAAAAGTAACCAAGATACAATTTGGTACCAGTGGAGTAGGGTCGTTGCTGTGACTGTACCTGACCATGTAGTTCAAGAACTTCTGGGAATGGCTTGTGGGAAGAGTTTGGAAAGGTTTGGAAATGTCACCTGAATGTATCAAGCTGGAATGCCTTGGGCTGTTCTGCATAGGAGACTCTGGTTAGAACTCAGGAGACCAGAAGGCTGATAGAAACCCTACTGGTAAAGACCAGGCTTGGGAGGTTTCTGCTGGGAAGAAAGACTGCAGTGGTTGTTGGTTGTTGATGCATGCAGGCTGCTCCCCTGGGGTGGGTGCAGCACCACGCCACCAATCCCAGTGCTAGACATCAAACCAGTCACAAACGCTAGATTCAGCTGCCTCTATAAGTGCATGAGGCTGAGCAGGGGGTCACCAAGACACAAACCATAACAACATGATACTCTACTTGGAAAACCCCCCAAAACCTTACCGAAAGACTTCTAGATTTAATAAACAAGTTCAGCAGTGTGGCTGGACACAAAGTCAACACTCAAAAGTCAATAGTCTTCCAATATACAAACAATAAATTCAGAGACAGAGAAATTAGGGAAACCACACCTTTTGGTGTTGCATTAAAAAAAAGAAATACTTAGGAATCAACCTAAAAAAAAAGAAATACTTAGGAATCAACCTAATGCAGGAAGTAAAAGACCTTTACATTGAAAACTACAGTACTCCGAAAAAGGAGATCAAAAGAGGGTATCAGTAATGCAAACATCCTTTGTTCTTGTGCAAGAACAACAAACATGAAATATAGTGCAAATGGTCACAGTTCCAAAATTGTTAGATTTAATGCAAACTCAATCAAAATTCCAAAAGATATCTCATGGAATTAGAGAAAACAATCCTAATGCTCATTTGGAACCAGAAGAGATCTACGAGAGTGAAAGCCATTCTGGGTTACAAAGGCAACCCAGGGGGAATTACAGTCCCTGACTTCAAATTATACTACCAAGCCACTGTGATAAAAACTGCATGGTACTGGGGAAAAAGCACCCAAGAATCAGTGGAACAGAGTAGAACCTTATTTTTGACACAGCACCAAACACCTTCACTAGAAGATAGCCTCTTTAATAACTGGTGCTCAGAAAACTAGTTTTCCACATGTTGAAGCATAAACCTAGACTCATGTTGCTCTTCATGAACTAAACTAAAATCAAAATAGATCAAAGATATAAATATTAAGGTAGAGACACTAAGTCTCCTGGAACACAATAGGTAGAACTCTTGAAGACATTGGTGTAGGTGAAGACTTTATAAATAAAACCCTGAGAACATAGGAAATATGAAGAAACAACTGGGATCTCATCTTATTACAAAGCTTTTGCACAGCAAAAGAAACCACCAATGGAGTAAAAAGACAACTCAATGTGGGGGAAAATTTTTGCTAGCTGTTCCTCAGGTAAAGTATTACTATCTAGAATATATAAAGAACTTAAAATCAGACCCCCCAAATTTAAATACCCAATCCAAAAATGGGGGTCTGAAATGAACAGATACTTCTCAGATGAAATATAAACAGCAAATAAATACACAAAAAAAGTTCAATATCACTGGTCATTCAAGAGATGCAAATTAAAACAATGCTGAGATTCTATCTTGCCCCAGAAAGAATGACTATTATGCAGAGATCAATCAATAACAAATGTTGGTGAGGTTGTGGGGAAAAAGGAACCATGCTCCACTGCTGGTGGTAATATGGATTTTCACCGGTACACTGTGAAAATCAGTGTGGATATTCCTCAAAAAACTATAACTGGAGGTTCCATTTGACCCTGCTATTCCCTTTTTTGGTATCTCCCAAAAAGAATTAAAAGCATTATACCACAGCGATATATGTACAACCATTTTCATAGCAGCACAATGTCTAATAGCTAAATCTTGGAAACAGTCCAAATGCCCATCAATGGATGAAGGAATAAAGATGCGTGTTTTTAAAAAATACTTTGCCATAAAGAAGTATAAGCCTGAGACACTTCTATGTAAATAGATGCACCTTGAGACCAATACTCTTAAATGAAATACATCAGACAGATATTTAAATATTGCATTGTTTCTCTGCTGTGAGAAACTTAAAGGGTAAATAAGGACTAAAATGTATAACAGATATTGGGAAGTAGGTAAAAAAATGTGTAAATGGGAAGAGGAAAAAGGGAGGGGAAAGGGCAAAGGAAGGAAGGAAAAAGAATAGAAGAAAGAAATGGAAACAACGCTTTTGTATATAAGGAGGGAAGAGGGCTTGAAGGGAGGGGGAAAGGATCAGGAAAAAGAATCAAGATATGTACAGGTACAAATTCCCTATAATTAATGTGATCATTATGTATATCTAAAATGTCCCAATAAAATCAATTTTAAAAAAACAAACACTAAACTAACCACACTTAAAATGTATTTCTGAATTGCATGACTCTGTGTGCAGTACAGACACATTTGATTCTCTTGCAGTATGGAAATGAGGAGAAGAATAAGATTATAACCTTCTATTTTGCCTCCTAATATAGCCTGATTAGGATTTACAAGTTACAATTAACAGATCTCTAATGTGATCTAAATAACATGATAAACAGAATTTAAGAATTAATCTGCTGTTGCTGCTTTTGTATTAACATTTCATTTTCAATTGGGTTTGTGAAACCATTTCTGAAATACAAAAAGGAATTTTAGGATCTTAATCTATTTTTTACTAAAGCTAGGAAAAAGGTTTTATGAAACCAGGGCACAGTAATATCCCTTCATGTTCATTACTAAAGCTTATTTTAAAAATTAATTCACTTTTAGGTATAGTTTTTCAGATACTGTTACTTTAAGAAAAATAACTAAAATTTGGACACTTAGAAATACTTATTTTATAAGAAGTCACTGGACCAGGCAGTTAGCAGGCACGATCGAAGGAACCACTGAGCTAAAGTCAGTATTTATAATAATCAATTAGAGATTATGAAGACTGATACTAGATTGCATTTGGATAATCTCAAAGCCTGGTACAGTAACAAGGACACAGTGAATACTTCATTGTTGAATAACCAAATGTAATTTACCTTTCAAAGCCCACTCCAAAGCCATCTCTCCCATTAAAACTTTCTTCCAATTTGGTTTGTGATCAGATAGTGGAAAGTAGTTCATGAACAAAGGTAACTCATGTATATTGAAGAAAATAGTTGAGGATAAATTAGAGAAACAAGACCATCAGCGAGTTACTGTAGTAATCTTAGGCAACAGATGTTACATACCCAAGTTGACAGTGAGATAGGAAAGACAGAGGAAAACACATTTACAGGTATTAAAAACAGCCTCACAGCTAGGCCTTCATTTATTTTTCATCTAACATATATCTGCTTAACATTTATATCTGTTGGTTAGGCATTATGTTAAATAGTGATGATATGGGATAAAAAGGTTAAATTTATTCTCTGCCTTTGTGAAACTGTGAGTATAGCTGCTCAGTTCAATTTCTGGCAAAGGTTAGGAACCATGGCTCATAGTCATATTTTGTTTGGCCCACACAGAGTTCTCAAAAACACTTGATTTTGAAGACCTAGTTTACTATATTGCCTCTGTCACATTTTTACTTTGTTTACTGTACCTTCGTGAGCCCTAAAAGCATTTATGATTCTTGTTTGATGTTGCTTTTTAAAAATTAGCTTAATTTTAGTTATTTTTAAAAATTATGATAAATACACAAATTTTTTTCTATTTTGGCTTTCACAATCTTTGCAACCATTACCAAATCTATTCCCTGAATGGTTTTCCATCCCTAAAGGAAAACATATACATTAAACAGTCACTCCCCATCAACCCTGACGCTGGCCCTCAGTTCCTGGAAACAACTAAATTCTTCTGTCTCTATGGATTTGACTATCCTGAATATTTCATATCATAAAATATATGTTCTTTTATTCAGATATTTTCAAGGTTCATCCATGTTGTAGCATATTTCATTGCTTCGTTCCTTTTTATTGCCAACTAATATTTTATTGAATAGATGCATGCCACATTTGTTACTCATTCATTAGTTGATGGACATTTGAGGTGTTTTCACTTTTTGGCTATTGTTAATAGTGTTGTCATAAAAATACATATACACTTCTTTTTGAGCATCTGTTTTCGATTCTTTTGAGAAACATTCAAGAGTAGAATCATTGAATCACATGTGATTCTATGACTGATTTACTGAAAAACCACCAAAATGTTTACCATAGTGGCTGTACCAGTTTACATTTCTACTAGCAATATATGAAAAGCCTACTGTTACTTTTAACTTTTCCTTCTTTTTCTCTCTCCATGAAATCACTTCTTATGTTTTAAGGATATATTAACTAAAAATAACATATTTTCACTCTAGGTCATCATAATCTTTCCTATAATTTGTAAGGAACTGACAACTGACCCCTGCTTTGTCGCTTTTTTTCTCCAATCTATACTACTGCCTTCTATCAAATTAATCATGATTCATGGCACCAATGATCTTTGCATATATACTGTCTAATGGATGTGAAACCTTTTTGCCTGGTCCACAACAAGTGAAGAGGACTTGTCTTGAGTCACATATAAAATACATAATAAAATAAATTGTATATAAATAACAAAACTTACTTTTCACTATAATACTAAAAAATAAAATTAAAAAGGGACCCAGCCAGGCATAAGGCCCTGGTGCTATACTCCAGGAGTGCATCCTTGCTAGCTGCACAGAGCATCCAAGCTCTGCCCAGGCCAGTGTCTCAGTGCAAACCATCGGGGGAATGCCCGGTCAGCCTCATAGGACACAGAGGTACTGAACCCAGCTCATACCAGGACCCCAGAGCCGCTCATCAGGGAGTGACCAGCATAGCCCACAGGTCTTGGAGAATCTGAGCTCCACCCATATGAGCAGAAGACAACAGCTCCATAGTTCAGGGGTGCAGCCAGGCAACAGGTCCTAGAGGTTCCAAACTCTGCCCAGGAGCAAGGTCCCAACACCATATGCCAGGGGTGTGCTCTGGCTAGCCTCACTCTCCAGAGGTTCTGAACTTCTCCCAGCCAGACACAACGTCTCAGTGGTGCCACACCACCTGGGGCACGCTCCGCCCAGCTGACTGGATCCTGGAGGCTCTGAATTCCACCTAGCCAGGCACAAGGCCCCAGCACCACATTAAGGGGTTCATCTCTGCTAGCCAACTCAGTTGCAGAGGTTCTGAACTCCACCCAGCCAGGTTTGAGGCTCCAGTGACACACTCTGGGGGTGTGCCCCTGATAGCTTCAGGGAGAATACAAACTGCCCAGCCCAGCATCCCAGAGCAACCCAACAAAAGTACATCAGGCGGACAAACAGCTAGCCTTACAGGCCCCAGAGCACAAGGCTCTGGCACCATAGTTTGGGGATACGCCCTGGTGCCACACTCCAGTGTGTGCTCTGTCTAGCTGCCTGGGTCCCAGAGATTCTGAACTCCACACAGCAAGGCTGAAGGTCCAGTGACACTCCTCAGGGGTGCACCTCTGCTAGCCACCTGGGTTGCGGAGGTTCTGAACGCTACACAGCCAGTTTCTAGACCCCAGCAACAGGTTCCAGGGCTGTGACCCTGCTAGCTACAGGGAGGATACAAGCTCCGTCCAGTTCAGCATCCCAGAGTAACCCTACAAAGTACATCAGGGGAACATGTGGCCAGCCTCACAGACCACAAAACACAAGGATCCAGTACCATAATCTGGGTGTGCCCCAGCTAGCCACAGGGATACTGGAGGATTGAAGCTCTACCCAGCACAGTGTTTCAGTGCAATTCATCAGGAGGCTGCATGCCCAGCCACACAGGTCCCAGAAGAAAATGACAAAATGAAAGACTAAGAGACAGTCTCAATCCTCCAGCACACTGAAATTTATGGCCACCAAACCAACAATACAAAGAGTACTTAAAGACACTCTAGAAAAAGACAAAGATAGCTACAATCTTAAGAACACCAACAAAAGGAAACCACTAAGCAGGGCAAATAATTAAACAGAAAATGTAGAAAACCAACAACAGAAAGATATTGTGACAGGGATGAGCCAGTACATACCAGTTATATCAATCAATGTAAATGGTCTCAATTTACCAATAAAAAAACACAGACTGGCAGAGTGGGTTAAGAAACAAAATCTAACAATATGCCATGTATAAGAAACATATCTAACGCAAAAGGAAATTCACAGACCAGAAATCAAAAGATAGAAAACAATACTCCATGCAACAGGAATTCAGAAAAAAGTAGGGGTAGCTATTATGTTTACAGACAATGTGAACTTCAAGAATGATAAAAAGAGATAATGAAGGTCACTGCATACTTGGTAAAGGAAAATGTAAAGAGGAATAGATTACAATCATAAATATATATGCACCAAATACGGGAGCACCCAACTATGTAAGACAAACCTTAATAGACATAAAAAACCAAATAAACAACAATACAGTTATAACGGGGGACCTTAACACCCACTGTCACAAAGAGACAGATCAACCAAACAAAAAATCAGCAAAGAAATAACAGAACTGAATCAAAATTGTGAACAAATGGTCCTAGTAGATGTGTACTGAGTATTTCATCCAACAATATCAGAATACACATTCTTCTCAGCTGGACATGGGTCATTCACTAAAATTGATCATATACTAGCCCAGAGAACATGCTTAAGTAAATGCAAAGGAATTGAAATAATTCCATGCATATTATCTGACCATAGCACAATAAAATTGGAAATTAATGACAAAAAGCACTACAAGAACCCAATAAACACACGGAAAATAAGTAAGACTCTCCTAAACAATCAGTGACTCACAGAAGAAATTAAAGAAGAAATTAACCAATATCTACAATCAAATGAAAATGGAAATACGAATTACCAGGACCTGTGGGATACAATGAAAGCAGTTCTCAGAGGGAAATTTATAGCACTAAACTCCCACATCAGAAAAATGAAAAGAACACACATAAACAACCTAATGACGCACCTCAAACTTCTAGAAAAAGAAGAGCAAGACAAGTCCAAAGCCCAAAGAAGGGAGGAAATTATCAAGATCAGAGCATAAATTAATGCAATTGAAACTAAGAAAACAATACTAAGAATTAATGAATTGAAGAGTTGGTTCTTTGAAAGAATTAATAAAACTGATAAACCCCTGTCCAATCTTATCAGAAAGAGGAAAGAAAAAACTCAGATCCATGCAATAAGAAATGAAAAGGGTGAAATCACTACAGACCCTGTGGAAATACAGAAGATCATCAATACCTACTTCAAAAACCTTTACTTCCATAGGTTCAATAACACAGAAGAAATGGATAGGTTGCTAGAAACCTATGAATTACCAAAGCTGAATCAAGAAGATGTAAAACTGCTGAAAACCCAATTTCAGTTAATGAAATTGAAAATGTAATTGGAACCTTACCAACAAAGAAAAGTCCATGTCCTGATGGATTCACTGCTGAATTCTACAGGAAATTTAGGGAAGACTTAATGCCAACACTCCTCAAACTCTTCAATGAAATTGAAAGGGAGGCAAGTCTCCCTAACTCATTCCTGGAAGCAAGTATTACCCTACCACCACAACCAGAGAAAAACCCAACCCAAAAATAAAATTACAGGCCAATCTCCCTAATGAACATAGATGCAACAATCCTCAATAAAATACTGGAAAATAGGATACAGGAAGTCATCAGGAAGATTATACACCATGATCAAGTGGAATGCATGCCAGGAATGCAGGGATGGTTCAACATACGCAAATCAATAAATGTAATATATGATATCAACAGAGCCAAGGACAAGAATCACATGATCATCTCAATAGATGCAGAAAAGGCTCTTGACAAAATCCAACACTCATTCATGATAAAAAATCCTACAGAAAATCAGAATAAATGGTCTCTACCTCAACATCATAAAAGCCATATATCACAAACCAACAGCCAACATCTTACTAAATGGAGAAAAACTGAAAACTTTCAACCTAAAATCAGGAAGAAGACAAAGATGTCCATTATTACCATTCCTATTCAATATAGTCCTGGAAAGATTAGCCAGAGCAATTAGACAAGAGAGACAAATAAAAGGAACAAGGATAGGAAAGGAAGAAATTATCAGATTTGCACGTTATGATACTTTACATAGAAGACACCCAAAAACCCACTGAAAGACTTCTAGATGTAATAATCAAATTCAGTACTGTTGCTGGATACAAGGTTAACACACAAAAATCAACAGCATTCTTGTACACAAACAACAAACTCACTGAGAGAGAAATAGGGGTAACCACACCCTTCACTATAGCATCCAAAAAAATTAAAAACTTAGGAATCAATCTAACAAAGGAAGTAAAAGATCTATACAGTGAAAACTACATTACTCTGAAAAAGGAAATCGAAGAGGATTTCAGAAAATGAAAAGATATTCCTGTTCATGGATAGGAAGAACAGACACTGTACAAATAGCCATTCTCCGAAAATTGTTACACAGATTTAATGGAATTCCAATCAAAATACCACTTGCGTACCTCACAGAGGTAGAGAAATCATCCCTAAAATTCATCTGGAACCAGAAGAGACCTAGAATAGCAAAGGGAATCCTAGGGAACAAAGGCAAGGCAGGAAGCATCACAATCCCCAACTTGAAACTACATTACAAAGCTACTATAAAAAAATCAGCATGATACTGGAATCAAAACAGACCTGAAGATTAATGGAATAGATTAGAAGATACAGCCACAATGACAAACACACTGAGCCATCTCATCTTTTACAAAGGGGCCAAACATGTCCACTGGAAGAAAGATAGCCTCTTTAATAAGTGGTGCTGGAAAAACTGGGTTTCCATATGCCAGAAAGTAAAACTAGATCTATGTCTATCACCATGTTCTAAACTAAAATCAAATTGGATCAAAGATTTGAATATTAAAAGAGACAGTAAACCTGCTGGAAGACAAAGTAAGTAAAAATTTTGATGACATAGGAGTAGGCAGAGAGTTTATGAGCAAAAATGAAACTGTACAGTAAATACTTCCCAGAATCAATAACCGGGATCTCGTCTTATTAAAAAGTTTTTCCATGTCAAGAGAAATCTCTAACAGAGTGAAAAGAAAATACAGAAATCGATAAAATATCATAGCCAGCTGTCCCTCAGAAAAGGACTATCTAAAACATATAAAGAATTTTAAAAAATCAAGCCCCTGAAATTCAAGGACCCAGTCCAGAAATGGGCATCTGAGATGAATACACATTTCTCAGATGAAGAAATACAAATGACAAATAAATATATGAAAAAATGTTCATCATCATTGGTCATTAGAGAAATGTAAATTAAAACAACACAGAAATTCCATCTCACTCCAGAAAGAAAGGCCAAGATCAAGAAATCAACCAATAACAAATGGTGGAAGCGTTTTGGGGAAAATGAACTCTTCTCCACTGTTGGTGAGAGTGTAGGCTACTGCAACCACTATGGAAATCAGTGTGGAGATTCCTCAAGAAGCTAGGATTAAAGATTCCATTTGACCTAGCTAGTCTGCCTCTGGGCATTTTCCCAGAAGAATTGAAAACATCATGCCACAGTGATATATGTGCACCCATCTTTATAGCAACACAATTTGTAATAGCCAAATCTTGGAAACAACACAAGTTCCCAATAATCAAGGAATGGATAAAAAAGATGTGGTATTTTTTTTATAATGGAGTACTACTCAGTTATCAAGAAAGATTGCATTGAGACTTTTATAAGTAAATGGACACGACTTGAGACCATACTCACAAGTGAGATAAATCAAACTCACATGTGTAAATACCATATTGTCTCCCTAGAGTAAGAAACTGCAAAAGTATATATGATCCAAAATCTACAATAAATACTTTGTAAGGGTAAGAAAATGCTCAAAGATGAAAAGTAATTAGAATTAGGGGAAATGAGGCAAGAAGGAAGGGAAAAGAAAAAAGACAAATTTGTATACATGTATACATAAAATAGCTAAAATGACTATACTACTAAATGTATTAGTTATTGGAAAAGAACAGTTACTACTCATAAAATTAGATCAATTTTATATGTCTATATCTGTTTATATAAACAACCCTTTTGAAGGTAATGATATATAATATTACAACCATTGTCAAATTCCTATCATCTTGCTTTGTAAACCTATACTGTTATTGTATTGGACTTATTGTTGTTATTTGTCTGTCTCTTTTACTTCTTGTTTTTCTTTTCTGTGTCTTTTTTCTCTTAAATAAAAACAAAACAAAACAAAACATGCTGAAGGCGCTGTGGGGAAAAAGGAACTCTTCTCCACTGTTGGTGGCAGTGTAGGCTGGCGCAGCCACTGTGGAAATCAGTCTGGAGAATCCTCAAAAAGCTAGGATTAGAGGTTCCATTTGACCCAGCTATCCCCCTTCTGGGCATTTTCCCAGAAGAATTGAAAACATCATACCACAGTGATATATGTGCACCCATGTTTACAGCAGTACAATTTGTAATAACCAAATCTTGGAAACAACCCAAATGCCCATCAACGGAGGAATCAACAAAAAAGATGTGGTGTTTTTATACAATGGAGTACTACTCAGCTATAAAGAAGAATCACATTGAGGCTTTTATGTGTAAGTGGATGTGACTTGAGACCATACTCATAAGCTAAATAAATCAAATTCACATGTGTAAATACCATATTGTCTCCCTAATGTAAGGAACTGAAAGAGCAAATATGATCCAAAATCTACAGTAAGTACTGTGTAAGGGTAAGAAACTGTTCAAAGAGAAAAAGTAATTGGGAAAGGGGAATGGAGGAAAGAAGGATTGGAAAACGAAAAAGACATAAATTTGTGTATATACATAAGATAGGATGACTATTCTAATTGCATTAGTTCTTGGAAAAGAATAGTAATACTCACATGATTAGATCAATTTTACATGTCTATATTTGTTAATCTAAACAATCTTTTTGAAGAAAACAATATGCAACATTATGACCATTGTCAAATTCCTATCATCTTGTTTTGTAAACCTATACTGTTATTGTTTTGGATTTGTTGTTGTTGTTTGTCTCTTTTGCTGTTTGTTTTTCTTTTCTGTGTCTTTTTTCTCTTAAATAATAATAAAAAAAATTAAAAAGGAAGGCAAGTGGCTCATGGACCACAGTTTGGACATGCCGGGAATAGCCTATCAAATCCTAGCATCTGCTTTATCTCACCTGGTTATATCAAGTAAGGAACACTATTGCCTATGTAAGGAAAATCTACGTCTTAGACAACAAATTAGGCTAGAACCAAAGTGGAAAAAAGATATGACAATTGAAGCTGTAAAGTCACAGTTATAATCAACCTATCTTGGTTATGAGATATCCATGGCTATGTTGACTATTTCAGCATTAAAACCATATTATTTTGAAATACAGTCTAAAGGAATTATGTGTCACATTGATGGAATAAAACACAAGATGGTATTGTTAGTTTTCAATAGTTATCTTGATACAAATCATGCTCAATTACCAAAGAAAACTACATATAGTGATTATATTCTGATGTGGTAGTATACAAAAAGTATTACAATTCTACTTTCAAATCAAGTTCAATGACAGAGTTAGAATTGTAACTTAAATTACGAGAACAAAGCCTAGTGATGATATTAATACAAGGATCACAATGAACTAAGATAGGACCAAGGCTTGGTAGTACACATGGAACAAATGGTTGAACAAATAATGAACAAGGTCTTAAAAGCAATATATGCATACAGACACACTTTTAAATTACCAGCAAAATGTTTATCAGAACAGTCAATGTATACGATATACTGAGATCAACAATCTTACACCAATTATCAAGTTAACATTTAAAGACAAAGGAAACATTTACAAACCAATAAAAACACAATAATTAAATAAAAACAGAAGAGCAAGATGGAGAAGGGAGTAAAGGTCAGAGATAGATACTAATAGTTACAGGAACAAAGTGAGATTCACACACAAAGAACTATTATTTTCAAAGAAGGGAGTAAACTACGTAACTTTTTCTTAGCCTTGACACAAAAGTTGTTCAACAACATCTATTAGGAACTCAGTGAATGGTATTTGACAAGATGTTACAACAGAGACAACAAACAGCTATGGGAATTGTTTCTGATGACTTAAAAAACTTTATGTATAAATTGAATACAATCACGTACACTCCTTATCAGAATAAAAACCTAATAGAACTTCAAATAGCTCAATAAAAATGGCAACACTTCAAGAAGAACATCTCTTTCATTATGAATGGATGAATAGAAACAGATCCCAACTAAGGACTAGAGCAAACTCTAAACCAACCGTGTCATTTTTATGTGGCCTGTTCATTTAAAATTTTATGTTTTCCTTATCAACCAAGTTGATTTTAGTTATCCTGAATTAAAGAACAATGCTGAACATATTCCAGCTCCTCTAGGAAATTTGAATGTGTACTGATTACAATGTGATATGATCATATAAAGGTATTTGTTTAGTGATTTAACAATGAACTAAGTTACTAATATGCTTCCCACATACCAGTATCTTTAGAGCTTTGGCTCATGTGATAACTACGTAACATGTACTGAAAGGAACAAGAGAGCTATACCTGATTGAAATTAATTCTATCTATGACTTCACAATATGCTGAAGTTAAACAATCATCTAATAACATTTTTTTAAATGCCCAGGCTGGTCTAGTACTCTGTGGCTCAAATGATCATCATGCTTCATCCCCCTACAGGCACACACCATTTCACCAGCATAATAATAACCTCTAATTTGAATATTAAGAAATATTATATTGTATCTACAAATTACAAAGTCTTTAAGATAGTATACTCCTGGTAGTGACTTAACTTGTCTACTATCTCTAGGTCATTTATGTCTGTGTTGATATTTAGGTTAATACATACATGAGGTGATTCTATTTGTTGATTTACAGCTAAAAGAGCAGTGTTGGCACTGATAGGAAAACCTTACTTTCCTGTCACAGTATTACTTACATAGTACATTTCAGGATAAGAAAAAACAATGAATGCAGTAGTCCCCTTTTACCATGGTTTTACTTTCCATGGTTTCAGTTACCTGATCCAAAAATATTAAGTGAAAAATTCCAGAAATAAATGGTTTCTAAACTTCACATTATGTGTCACTCTGAATAGTGGATATAATCTTACTCCTTTCCATCCTGCCCTATCTGGGATGTGAATCTTTCCTTTGTCTAGCATATCCATGCAATATACACTGTTTTATCTTTATTCAGTCTTGGTTATCAGGTTGACTGTGGCTTGTGTTCAAGTAACCCTTGCTACCTCACAATGCTTGTATCATTCATCTTATCACACAGGCATTATAGCATCTCACATAATCACTAGACAAAGATATATAAATAAAGCAGGTATTTTGAAAGATTACATTTACAGAAATTTTATTATAGTGTTATAATTATTCTACTTTATGATTGTTGCTAATCTCTTACTGTGCCTAACTCATTAATTAAAACTTTATCATCACTATGTATGTATGGAAATAAATACTATATGGTGTTCCATACTATTCACAGTTTCAGGCATCCAGTGGGATCTTGGAGTATATTCCCCTCTATCTTAGTTACTTTTCTCTTGTTGCTGAGACAAAATACCTGACGCCCAAAATTAGGGAAGGAAAGGTTTATTTCTTACAGTTCTTGGAGGTTTCAGTCCATATTAAGTTGGCTCCAAGGCAGTGTTGCATGTCAGGGGTGGCTGCCATTCATGGCAGCTGCAAAACAGCAAGGCGTGAACCAGCAAGACAGGGAAGACACGGCTTCTTCCCGCCTTTATGCTGTGTATCAGCTCCACCCCTGCACGGGTGCCACACTCACACCATCATTTCCAGTGCCAGACAACAAACCAATCATGAATGCTAGACTCGGCCCTGTCCATGATTACATGAGGCTTAAGTGGTGGGTCATTCGACCACACTACAACACCCTCAGATAATGGGGAACTACTATTTTAAAACTATTTTTTTAAAGAAAATCACAGCAATGTGTTGACTGAAGTTTCATAGAGGGGAAAAAATCCTATTAGAGGTTTTAATATCAATTTATTAGTATATTTT
The DNA here is from genome assembly GCA_004363535.1 of Dasyprocta punctata. Lineage (NCBI taxonomy): Eukaryota > Metazoa > Chordata > Mammalia > Rodentia > Dasyproctidae > Dasyprocta > Dasyprocta punctata. The sequence goes on from RJWM01005580.1 coordinate 87,162, forward strand.
ATTCTTTATAATTTTTTAATGCATCAGTTATTTAGCTATTCTGTGTAAGACATTTAGAACAGTAATTTGTGAAGATAAATTCCATTTTTCAGAGCCAAAACAGATTGCATGTGACCCCGGAGCTGAGAAATAACTTCAATTTTTGGTAAAATGTGTAAGTCTACAGCTTTCTGATCCCTGCACTGCTCCATAATCTTGTACCTCTCTCTGTGTCAAAGACCTCACCTCCTTGTTGACTGGATTTCTGCAGTTTCTCCTTCTTGAGGTAAGAATTAATGAAGTGTTTTAGGTATTTCCACATTGCCATCACCAATTTTGGTGAAGATGACAATGACAATTTTCTGGTGTGTTCTAACACATATGAACCTGATTGAGGGAAAGAAGTCCAGTCACGAGTAGTAAACAATTGCTAAGCTGCTTCAGGAAAACCACTGTTTTGTCTCTGCAGTGCCCAGTGAGGATGATCAAGATAGTCCCAGGAGTGATGCTAGCTTGTAGTTTTCTCACAGGATGACTGAAGGGCTTTTTGCATAACTTAATAACTTTCAAGGCATACCTTCAATTCAATAATGTCTGTGAAGCTTAACCACCAGTGTACCACCATTCTTGTCACTTTCAACTGGCTTTGTGGCAGTAGCAAGGAACTTTTCTTTCTTTTCAACCTTGGATTTAGCAACTGAGTAAGAAAACCACAGAAATTAGCTGGTTAAAATCCCTTGAGTAAAAATTTATTAGAAGTTTTTTTGCATATTACTGCCTTGGAAGACATTATGGTGGTTTGGAAAAGGAAGGTAGGTATCAAAGTAATGAAAAACAGTCCTATTCTAGATGCATTGTAAAGGTAGAACTTACTAAGATTTAGTGTCTGCAGCTAGGTAAAGTGTAGAGAGAAGGAATTTGGCTTTTGAAGTAATTTGAAGTTATCAATAAGATATCAAAATGGGGATTTTAAAGCTACAGAGAGATGTCAGTTCATCCAGGGAGTTAGTATAGATAAAGAACAAATTTAAGCCCTGAGTCCTGGGGCCCACTTTTAGAATTTAGAAAAATAAGGAAAAACTAGTGACAGTTGAATGATCCGCCTGTCAGTAAACACAATCAAAAGCCAGGAGAACACAGGAGAGACTGGGGCTTCCAATGAGGAAAGCAGGTCAGAGAATATGATCTGACCACTGGACCAAGCATTATGGAAATCTCCAAGGCCCAGATTTATATAGCAGCACAAATGTAATAGCTAAACCTTGGAAACAACCCAAATACACATCAACTGAGGAATGGCTAAAAAAACATGTGGTATTTTCATATAATGGAATACTACTCAGTCATAAAGAACAATAAACTCGCAGCTTTTGCAGGTAAATGGATGCAACTAGAAACCACGATCATAAGTGAAATAAATCAGACTTGCACGTGTAAACACTGTATTGTCTCACTAGTGTAAAAATCTGAAAGTGTAAATAAGATACAAAAGTTACAATAGATATAGTAAAAGGGAAAGAAATTGCTCAAAGGGAAATTACACTGTTTGATCAATCTTGTATGCCTGTATCTGGTAGCGTTATTTTGAGGATAACAATATGCAATATAACAACCATTGCTATAGTCCTATCATCTTGTTTTGAAATCCTATATCACCATTGTTTTTTATTGTTGCCATTTTGTTGTTTTGTTTGTTAGTTTCTTGATTTCTCTGTTTTTTCTCTTTAAAATAAATTCTGATTGTTATTTATGAATAAATAACTTATGAATTCCTAATTTGGTTTCATGTTAACACCAACTTTTAAGTAACTGATTCTGTAAGGTGACTAATTTGTTTAAAACTATATTCAATTTCTGGAAAAATTATTGAAAAAGATATCAAATAGTACATAAAAATGTATAAATTCAAGAAATTGAAATAGAATGGTCTTGGCTATTACAGAACTAACTGCAAAGCTCTACCACTATCCTCTCACTATAACAGATAAAAACAGTCTTAGTAGATCATAAAAGCATTTCATAACTAGAGGAAGAATTTTCATGTATTCTAGAAAATTCTCCACAGTGCCAAGAATGTATCTCTCCTTTGAAAATGCAAAGCATACTTTCCTTTGCTCAGCAGCAGTAAATTTTACAAAACATTAGCAGCTTTTTGTAAATCCGTGTTGAAGTTGAGAACCAGCTGAAGACGGAAAAGAGAACACGATATGTGACAGTCTACTTTATTTCTTAAACTAATATTTCAAAACTGCCCTATATTTTAAAGATTTGAATAACTACCAAAAATCCAGCTATGTTTTTGTTTTAGTGTCTGGGACTGAACAATGTGCTTACCTACCTGTATGAGTGTGTGCGTGTAAATCCTTCATAACCGAGAATTAAGTAGTTGTGTGACACTATTATTATGATTCCAGATAAAGAAATAGACTCGTAAGTCCCACACTGTGACATGAAATACTTTCTAAATTAGTAAACCTTTGATACTAACTTGCAATATATTCTTAGGTCTTGCTGATAAAAGCACCCCCCAAATTCAATTGGTATCTGAGATTTATGGATAGTTTAGTATTAAAATTCATTTATTCTAAATGGACTACAAGCAGTAATGCATTAAAAAGACAATTTAGTTTTAGATCAGGCTGCCTTAACATATCACAAATGTTTCAGAAAACCTTTGCAGGGAAATGTAATTTTGACATTCACCCTTTGAAATATTAAAATATACTTTCATTTCAAAAAACTAGATCTAAGCATTAAAAAAAGTTTTAAGTAGAATATATTTAAACTATACTGTCAACACATGTTATGCTAAGAGATTTTTAAGCAGTATAGAGAAACGATCTATATCTACTAACAATCTATATTTACTACTGTGCAAATACCTAAATGAAATATGATATAAAAATACAATATATTTAAAAGACTTCAAATGTTAAGTAACTCTTTTTACTCTGGATGGCCTTACCATCTTTTATTTCATTTCACTATCATCCAAACAGGAAACAAAACAAAACAAAACAAAACACAAAACTCAAAATTGAGCAGGCAAATGTTTACTGCCATCAATCTGTGTTGAAAAACTGAAATTATGTGTAAGAATGATACACTGCTAAAAATAAAATTTAGAAATCAGGAAGGATCCTGGCAGGCAACTATGTGGTAAAAGTGGGAAGGGAGTGCTGGGTAGGAGGAAGATAAGAAATCAGAAAATGTTTCAGAAAGGAACTAGCAAAGATCTGAGTCTGAGAGTTGTATCTCAGACAAAAGAAAAAAAAATTGCACCATTAAAATATCCAGTGATTTGCTGAAGGTCTCAATATTACATATTGCAAAGTCACACCTGGAACAAGGCTTTCCTAATGTCAAAAGCAAGGAGCCTTTGAATCAGGCATAAACTTCTGGACAAAAGTAGTAGTTCTGACAGTATGTTCATCTAATTTTACTTTGAGTAAATGATCTTTGTCTACTCTTCCATTTTTACGGTTGGGATAGACTAAAATGTTTTAAAAGTATATTTGCTAAAAGAACACTAAGGAGAGGAATAATACCATGTTTAGTTTCAATATATTACTTGCTCTTTTTCTCTAATAACACAGAAACTTATATGAAACCTTAAAAAATTCTCTTCTCCCTGATATATCAGTGCTATCTGACTTGTACTAGGAGTTATAAATATTTGACTGCACATATAAGC
>RJWM01005581.1:0-66664 GCA_004363535.1 Dasyprocta punctata
GGCCGGCCTGAGCTACGTAGTGCGACCCTGCCTCAAAAAAACCAGGGCTGGGAGTTTGGCTCAGTGCCTTAAGTGCCTGCCCTGGCAGGCGCGAGGTTGTGAGTTCAATCCCCGGTGCTGCAAAAAAAAAAAAAAAAAAAAATAGGTAAAGGTTGCAGTACACTTGGCCCTGTATATTCCACAAATGTTAGTCTGAGATATTTATTTCAATAAGCCCCTCACTTTCTGGTGGCATGTGGAAAAGTACACATGGGGCCAGTGAACAGAATTCTTACATCTAGATAACCAGTATAAAGCCTTTCCAAACTGCAGCTTTTTCTGAAGGCAATAGAAAACAGAATGCTACCTTGTGGTTGAGATTGTGGGGAGAATCATTTTGACAGCCAGAGAAGGGTATTATACAAAAGTTGCATGTTGCTCTTGTTGCCCTTAGTACAAGTCATCATTCTCTTGATTCTGTGACAAGTTACAGTCTCAGAAACATTCAGAGAGGAGATGGACGAGATGAGTGCTGTAAGAGACACTGTAGAAAGTACAGGCACTGTCTGCATTATACACATCTAACTTATGGACATCCTGTGTACACAGAGGACTGGGTGCAAACTTTCAACTTCCCATGCCAAAGAGCCATGCTTGGAACTCTGTCCCTGGATGACATATTTCTATGGCCTCTCAACCTGCTTCCACTCACCACTGTGACCCTGGAGTTGTGAGGGGGACCAGTCTGACCTGAGTTTTTCTCTTCACCAGCCCTCGTGTTCTTGCACTAGTGTAGACTTCTCCTGCACCTGTATCTCAGGATGCAGCTAACCTTAACCACCCTGGTCCACACGCACCTTTCATACTGTGGCTCCTTCTTTATTTCTTTCTCCCTCTTTTTTTTTTTTTTTTACTTGCTGTGACCTTGGTAAGCTAGGAAAAAATCACTGAAGGGTTATAAAACAATTGCCTTAATTAAGGAGCTAAGCTAGTGATAGAGTTATTTTTTTTTCTTCAAAAACCAAACATATGAGGGTAAAAGATGTTTGGTAGTTCTTTTTTTAATGAACCTCAGGTCGGTTCACAGAATTGAATTATTATAACACTAATTCATGATTCTATGAAGCTTCCTTTTCTCAGCATTTTATGTTTGATCTTACTTTTTTTTTAAAAAAAAATAATACAATAGGAAATCACAGATCCACAGCTCCCTTCTGGAAACACACACACACTAACCTCCGAATGCTAACCTACATCTCTCACACATGGTTCCTCTGCGTGGATCCTTCCTGCATTCCACCCTGAAGCAACCATGACTCATAATTCTGTGTTCATTTCATACTTTCATTTTCATGCAGTTCCATCACATACGAATCTCTAATGTTACTTTTTTATTTTGTTGTCTTTTATCTTTAACAGGAAGGGCATGATTTAGATATATGTGATTTGAAAGAGTTTTTTTTTTTTTTTTGACTTGCTGAGGTTCTAAGATCGTAGTTTTGTTCATTTGCTTTGACCAATATTTGTTATTGCAATTTGTGAGTATACCTTAGTTTAACTATTGTCTTTTGAGTTAATGAATATTTAAATTGTATCCAGGAATTTTTCCTATAGTATATAAGGTTACTATGAAATTGAAAGTGGAATTTCTGGGTCACAGACTTATGGAACATTTAAATATCAAAGGTAATGCCAAATTGTCCTCTAGAATGTCAATTTACACTTTCACCAGCAATATGTAAAGATCCTGGGGATTCACAACTTCTCCAATACTTAGTAGTATCAGAAATTTTATTTTTGCCAGTAGATTCTGTGTAAAATACGGTGACTTTGTATCCATGGGACCTGCAGAACTGCTCTTATTAAGCATTTAACACCCCTCTCCTTTGCCTGTTCATTTATTTTGCCCATTTTTCTGTGTTGCTGTGCTTTTCTCATTGACTTATTGTTAGACCTTCTTTAAATATTCTTGACATTGATTTTTGTCAGTGTTATGAATAGCTCTATTTTCAATCTAATTGAAATAATTAGTCCAGAGAAAAAAGGAAACATGCATTTCTTTTATCCTTTGATCAAATAAACTCACTATTCTTGACCTCACTCATCATCTTTAATCTCCTCTCCTGCAGTACTAGATGATGCAATGATGTGGTGTCAGATCAGAGCAAAGGCTATATTCATTAGTACATTCCAGCAAAAAATGACGGCCCTCACAAGAGCTAAGTTTCATTTCTTCTGAAAGAAAAATGGAACAGCTTTCTCCAATTCCATCCAGGCTTAATTAATATACCTTTTTGATGACTTTACTGTCTTCATAGAAGGAGTACTGTTTTTCTCTAAAAAAAAAAAAAAATCAAAGAATTATAGAGGAGATCTTCTTTCCTCTTGTACTTCTCTTCCCTGAAATGAGACAGACATTGGAAAAAGCATATAGGGATTTATTATTCATGCAGATGAGTCTCACAATTCAATAGAGCTAATTAGGAAAATGATGGAGTAAATTAGCACTTTATGCAAGTGTATTAATATTAATAAAACTGTCATTTTAGCCTGAGGTTAAAATACAAGAGGAGGAGAGCACAGTCCTGACCAGGGAGTCAACTATCAACTGGTTGCTGCTGGAACACTGACCACCCTCATTTATTCTGAAGAGTCTTGTTCCTTATGAAAATTTTCCTAACAAAAAGAGAGACGGAAATACTTCAAAGGCACAAATGAGCTCTCATTATTTTATTATTTGGGCTGCTTAAAAGAAAATATCACATTTCTAACCTTGTTGACAACAACCAGCAGCACATTATTGTTCATACAGTCCTTTCCAAACCACTCTCTTGTTTAAATTTTGCATCTAACTAGCTAAATTGCTAGTACCTTTCCATCTGTAATTTGCTAATTTTCTCACAGGTCTTTCAACCATTCATTTCTGTCAATGTCTACTCCCAAGACCACTACTTTTGATCTAGCTCCATCCTGGCCTCCACTCTTGCCTCCTAAAATTCGTTGTGCACACTATGGCCAAAGTAATCATTTGCAATCCCAGATATGATTATAAAACCCTCATCCCAGATATGAGCCTTCTGATTTGAAATTAGCACAATCTGTCTAGCATACACAATCCTCATACAAACCTCCCTGGTTATCTATAACTGCATTTTTTTTTTTTTTTTTTTTTTTTTTTGCGGCGCCGGGGATTGAACTCACAACCTTGCGCCTGCCAGGGCAGGCGCTTAAGGCACTGAGCCAAACTACCGGCCCTGGTGTTTTGAGGCAGGGTCGCACTATGTAGCTCAGGCCGGCCTTGTGCTCGCGTTGTAGCCCAATCCGGCCTCGAACCCACAACGCTCCGCCTACCTCAGCCTCCCGAGTGCTGTATAACTGCATTTTCATCTCTGACCATTGTCACCTTTTCTCACTTCATATTACAGCTACATTGACCCTCTTGTCATTACGGTCATGAAAGGACCTGCAGGCTCTTACTTCTACTTGAAAGCTCTCTTCCCTCTGCTCTACCACCTGTCTGGAGATAGCAGTGTAGGAGTCTGTCTTCCCAAATCCTTCTCTCTATCCCTCAGCCCCGGTAAAACTAGATTTTCAAAGAATGCTCTAATTTTTTCTCATAAGTTGCTTAGTGGGCTATCATTTTGTTTAACTAATCAGTTCTGCCCACAGACAATTTCCAGAGGATAGGAACTGGTTCTTTGTCACCATGATGTTCTCTACCACCTGCACATTGGTTGATAGGAAATGTTGGGAGCATAAACGAGCAAGCACACAGATGGATGAGAGTGCAAATGAGCCAGAGTCACTTCCAGAAGGAAAATTTAGAAACCTACCTTGAAATTCTGTGTCTTTTACAATACTCATATAGTCTCCTTGGCTCACTTTTGGTTCCTTCCTCTGAGATTATTGGTTTGGATACCCTGTAAAATGGTCATTAGATAGCACTTTAGATGTTTAAAGTTTACAAGACTTATAAGAATTTCTTCTATGTTTTCAATCATTTTGCTTCACTTGCCTCCAGAGAATAATGAGCACCTAAAGTCAACTTCTGATTTTAGTTTACTGGACTTTTCTTTTTTTTCTGAGTATAATTAGCTTTCTATTATCTATTCTCATTTTGGAATTCTAAATCTTAAACCAACTCTCAATTTCTATTCATACAAGGAATCTTTCCAAAGCTACACAGAACTCTTGTAAATGTAATTTCCTGCACTGTTTCCCAAATTGTTTATTTGCTTGAATAATTCTTGATTTCATTCAAACACTTATTGAGTAGGGTACCTGTTATAATCCAGGGAAAATGCTCTGTATATATTCTGATTCTGAGACTGAATTTAATAATCATCATGCCACCTTCCTAAACCCATGATCCAGCAATTCCAGTTATGAATAGCTAGATGGTCCAAAAGTCTACTGGAAATTTGGTTCTTCTTTCCTACTCATTACTGAGTATATGTTGTTCAATAAATTACTTAACCTTTCTCTCCTCAATTTCTTCATCTATTATATGATCATTATTGTTTCACTCATTTAGAGAGTATTTGTTGAGTGATTTCTGAGACAGACTGTATTTTTTTTATTTTAAAGAGAATAAAACAAAACAAAACAAAGCAAGTCAGAACAGAACAATGTAGGCAACACAGGATTTCAAAACAAGACAACAGGAAATCAGCAATGGCTACCACAATGTCTCTCATTTTCTACAAAATAGCTATCCATACCATCACACACAATAAAATCAAACAAAAAAAATAGAACAAAACCAATCAAAACAAAAGAATGAAAGCATTAAGGGACTCCAAAACAAGACAATAGGGAATCAACAATGACTACCATATTGTCTTGTTTTCTTCAAAATAGCTGTCCATACCTTCACATGTAATGAAATCACATAATAGAAAACTGACTAAAACCAATCAAAACAAAAGAATGAAAGCATTGCGGTACTTCAAAACAAGATAATAGGAAACCAACAATGTTTACTGTAATGCATCCTGTTATCTTCAAAATAGCTGCCCATATCATCAGACACAGTAAAATCTAACAAAACACAACAAAACAAAACTAAACCTAACAAAATTATGAAAACAATATAAGAGTTCAAGACAAGACAATAAGAAATTAACAGTGGTTATCATATTCCCCTTCTAGGTGTTTCCTCCCCTATCACTTTCATAATATCTATTATGCTTTTTGGATCCCACTAACTCCAGTTTTTTATGCTAGGGAGATAACTTACTGTTCACCTGTATGAGTTCACACTTTTTCACACATGCACATGATCTTCGATTGTATCTGTTTGCCTGTAAGAGCCTTGAGATTATCCTTTATAGCTGGGTATATTTCCATTGTATGAAAATACCATATCATTTTTATCCATTCTGTGGTTGATGGGCAAGTTACCCTTGCTTTTTTCTGGTCTCCTGTCATGTGAAACACTTGTTTTCTCTCCTTTGCTTTTCAGTCTATGAATTTCCTTAAGAGTTAAATGGGTTTCTTGTATACAATATATTGATGGATCTTGTTTCTTGATTCATTCTCCCTGTGTTTATTTTTATTGGTGAATTGAGGTCACCCACATTAATGGTTACAATCAGCATGTTATGCTATCCTCCTGCTGTTGACCCTCCACTTTTCTTCTTTATTCAGTTGTCTGCCCTGTTTGGCAATCCTCGTCTGCTGCTGTTCCTGGAACCATGGTCATCTTTATCTCTCTCTAGAATATCCTTCAGTACTCTCTGTAGGGTTGGTTTGGTGATATTGAACTCCTTCAGTTTTTCTTTATCATGAAAGCATCTTATTTTTTCATCAATTTTGAAAGATAGTTTTGCAGGGTACATCAATCTGGATTGGAAGTTGTTTTCTTTCAGGATTTGAAACACTTCGCTCCAAACTCTTCTTGACTTGATGATTTGTGTTGACAAGTCTGCCATGATTCTGATTGGTTTTCCTTTATAGGTGATCTGTTTATTTCCTCTAACAGTTTTTAATATTCTGTTCTTGTGCTGAATTTCTGGGATCTTGATTATTGTATGTCTGAGTGTAGATTTATTTTGGTTATGGCTACTTGGAGTTCTGTATGCCTTGCTTATTTGTATGCTAGACCCTTTTTCCATATTTGGGAAGTTTTCTCTTATTTCTTCTGTAAATAGCCTTTTTATTTCATCTGTGCAGACCCATGTGTCTTTGCTGATACCTATCACTCTTAAATTGTTTTGTGTGTGCTGTCTTGTAGCTCTTGAATTGTTATATCCTGGTTACTTGTTATTTTAAAGAGATCTTTCCTTTCATGATTGCTAGCTGTGATCCTGCCTTCAAGGTCTGAAAGTCTATCTTTAGTCTCTTTTAAGTGGTTTTGCCAGTTTTCGATTGCCTTTTTAATTTCTTGGATATCTCTTTTAATCTGTTTCATGCTTTGTAATTCCTTTCCATAGTGTTCATTTAAGGTTTCCATCATTGCTACTGTTTTATCTATGTCTTCTTCAAATATGCTGAGCAATTCTTTCATTATGTTTGTGATTCCTTTTTTTATCTGAGACATTATTTCTGGTCTGAATACTTTTACAATCTCATGAAGTTGTTTCTTTACTTCAGTTGTTATCCTCGCAGAGGTTTCAGGTGTGTGACTTTCATTTTCTTCCATGACTGTATATCCCAGACTTGTTCTGTGTGGTCTGTGTGTTCTGAGATTGCCTTTAGCTCCTTCACCTTGACATTCTCCTGGGTTCCTCCCTACAAGCCAGTTGTGGGGTCCCAGGGAATTCCCATTTTGACTACCCCTCCACAGTGTAGGGGAATGGGACAGGCATCTGGGTTTCTCTGACCCCAGGTTCCCAGAGAGGTAGCAGGGCATGGAGCAGGCTTCTCCAGACCTGTGCAACTACACTGGGGCTTCTCCAGTGGCCAGGGTGCATGGTGGTGGAGCTGCTTCTTCTCTCAGCCTGTGTGTCTACACTGGGACTCTATCCAATGGTGGCAGGCACACAGAGGTGTGTTTGTCTGATTCTCTCAGTGCGCACTGGCTACCCAAAAGAAGTAAGGGTCTCCCATGGTGGCCTGCAGGTGCACAGGGCTTATCTGGCTGCATCTTCCTGCCCACCCAGGCTGCCCTCGGGAAGCAAGCCTCTGATGGCAGTGGCTGGCAAGCAGAGGTGGATCTGACTGTGTCCCCCTGTCCACACTGGCTGTCCTCAGGAAGCAAGCCTTCCGATGGCAGCAGTCAGCAAGCAGAGGTGGATTTGCCAACCCAACAAGATTTGGAAGCCCATAACTCTTCTCTATAGTAGGAATGGAACTCAGAAGCCAGGCAGCCTAGGTATGGTAAAGGGTTGACAGATTGTATTTTTAAAACATTAGATGTTCTCTCTGATCTCAAGGACTCTAATCAGAGTGATAGAGGAATAAGAGAGGATAATGAAGTTAGTGCTATTAGGATTTCCACTGAATAGTATGGGAAACCTGGAGGTGTGAAAGGCATTTTCTTAGATTGAGGGGAGAGAAAGTTTAAAAAGAGTTTGCAGGCCTGGTTCATATTTGATATGATTTCTAAAGTAGGAGTGAAATTTGGCAGAGGAAGAAGACCTCAGAGACATGAAGGCAGCAGTCAGGGTGTGCTTCAACAAAGTGAGGCATGATACACAATGATCCTTTGGGGAAAAAATAAGTAAAGAATCTCAGAATAGTGCACAAAGAAGTACAAAAGTGATGAAAAGGGTAGGGGAAAAAAAGCCAGAGATGGAATTGGAACACTAGGAGAAAGTACCTTTAGATTAAGAGACTAGAATGACCTACTGTCAAGTAAAAACAAGAACAAACCTATTTGAAGAGCAGAGGAATGTGGACTGGGACAAAGAAAATGTGATGGGAAAACTCCAAGGTGGGTTCAGGGTCAGCTTCTCCTCTTGCTTGTGGTGGAACATGTGCACAGGATGGGTTTCACACCTCGAACAGATTAAATGGGGAAAGAGGAAGGCTTTGCCTGTATAATTAGGTTTCTTAATGACTTGATTTCCAGTTCATGACAGGGGAGACTCTCCTGGGTGTGCCTGACTTGCTCAAGTGAGTCCTTTGAAGAGATTGAAAGTGAATGGGATCCCACTCGCTGACCGTGACCAAACAAAGGTTAACCAGCCCATGAACTGCCTGTGTTAGGGGTGGTTATAGCAAGGAGCTGAATTCTGCCCATCACCAGTAAGCTTTCGAGAGCATTCTGAGCCTCATGTGGCTATCATGGCCTGGTCCAAGTCAGCTTGCATTTTAGCCTGGTGAGAACCCAAGTAGAGAACTGACTGACTCTTGAGACACAGAACCTTTGACAAAACTACTTTTTGTCTCAGGCTAATGCACTTAGGGTCATTTATTAGGTAGCAGGAGGCCACAGGAGGCCTGGGCAGCCCCCTGTGTTTTGGTGGAATAGTGTGACTGAAAGCCCAAGTATGTATGCTGAGGAGCAAATGGATGGTGAAGAGAGAAGAGAATTATAGAGAGCTCTTGATGTGACGTGATTGAAGCATCAGATGTCGCATTTGAAGCGTAAAAGACAGCAGATACTGAGTCATTAGCTGAGCCAGTGGAAGTGTTTGCTTGTAACCAATGTGGCATGCATAGTGTGAAGGGTAAGGTAAAAGATCTGGAGGGAGTGGGTGGCAGAGTATTCAGATATTGCAGGATTGAGAATGGGCAGAAGCATAGAAAACTGGAGGGGATTTCAAGCTGAAGGGTAACACAGGGCAACATATCAGATGCAATTAAGTGAACTTTCAGGATTCTGTGTACCATCTAATTTCAAGCCAATGAAGGTGGAGACATCAGGTGGTCTCTGAAACTGGCTGCTGCCCACTCTTTGGGTCTAATCAGCATACAGTACTGTAGTAGGACCTCTGCGAGGGCAGCTCACGTGGGGCTGCAAGGCCGTACACACAACAGTGAGGAGTCCAGGTGGTGTCCTCAGACCACCAGAACTCTGCTTCTGGCTCTTCCAGTTGGTCCCCTTCTCATGGACAAGTTATTTAGCATTTCCCCGATCAGTTCATGAGAGGGACAAACAATTGCTCACATATCTATTGCTAAGAATAAAGGTCCAACAAAATCATCATTATTTTCATACTTTATAGTACACTATAAATTAATATGTCTCCTTCCATATGGCAAATACTAAGTGCTATATTTTTGTATCCCCAAGATTCCAATATGTTATATATATATATATATATATATATATATATATATAATTACTTAATAAATATTTGGGAAATTCATCTTTGAATGAGTAATAATAGAGTTGCCATAAAGAATGAAAGAACTGTATTTGTGAAAAAATATTAAGTGCTCAGTAAAACTTAACTATCATTTCAGCTCTTTTTATGTTTCAGCAGCTAGGAGGCCCAGTGGCAGGTGGTGATGTATTTTCCCAGAGTCTGTGTAACTGCAATAGGTGTGCAGATTTCTGGCCTTGACAGACATCCAACAGAAGATGATCCTAAGCCCCACTGGAAGAAGGGTGTTTTTCTACAATATTTAGCCTTGGTGGTAGGAGTAGAATTTTTAGGCTTCAATCACAGGGTAGAGTCATGACCTTCTAGAAAAACTTCTGAGGAACCCAGTAATTTAGAATTGATGAACTAGAACCTGGGATCTACTGGTGCAGAGTGTTACCTATTAAGAAGATGACTACCTAGTGCCCTCCTTGATCCCTGCTATAGCTTGGGTCTGATGTCCTGAATGTCCACATGTAAAGACACAGTCTGGTTACAGACCTACGGTGATATTTCAGGTGATAGAACAGTCTGGAGGTGGGGCCTAGTGAAGAAATGACATCACTGGAGCATACCCTCAAAGAGAATTGTAGAATCCTGCTCTTTCCTGTCTTTCTTTTGCTTCCTGACCACTATGAGGTGACAGATCGTGTCTGCCACACACTTCACCCTGATGTTCTGCCTTTTCACAGACTAAAGCAACGGGCAGCTGACTGCAGGTTGAATCCTTAGAAACATGCCAAATTCAACCTTTTTCTTGGAAGTTGATTATCTCAGATACTAACACAATCTCTCCTGTCTTTTTTTTGTTTTCCTTTAAGTGTGCAGTGATGGAAATGCAACATAATTGGCCTGGGCTCAGAAACACATGTAGCCATGTGCGGCCAGGATATGCTGATATTCTTATTTAACAAATGTATGGAAAGGTCTATAGTGCTTTGTGGAACACTTGAGACACTAAAGAACTTTGCTAGACAATATGGGACACAGGGAAGAAGAAACATCAGATACGAGCCTTGCTCTCAAGCACTTGAACTATTCAACTGTTGTCTGGAGGATGAGGTGACAGAAAAACACCAGGACATGGTCTGGGCTCTCCCTGAGTTTACATGCAACACAACACAGGGTGACAGATGCTGATATCACAAAGCAACATGAAGAGTGGGGGAGCGTGCATCTCAGGACTTGTGGGTGGCTACTCATCACACTGTGCTCATGAGTCCTGAGAGCCCTTTCTTCTCCTGTGACCAGTGCTGGTGCAACACCAACCACAAGTTAGAGAACTTAGTACTCATTTCTTAAGTAACTAAGCGACTTTTGTGAAGGTGTGATCAACTGGGCACCAAGTTTGGTCCAACCGCAGAAGCGCTCGCCCCACATTCTTCTTGGGTGTTGGCTCTGTCACTGTTCTTCCTGAGAGTCTTTTCTGCCCTGCTTGGGAAAGTTCACTGGACAGTGGCATTAGCAAGATCAAAATGTGGGGAGATACCTCTGTCTTGAAAAGCAACTTTTGAATCTACAGGGGCTGGGTACCCATGTCTCTCAATGATTGAAGACCAGTCACGCCACCAGCAGCTGTTCTGAGACAGGAGAGGCTGTTTCATTCAAGGGGCCATCATCATTTGGCAAAGAGTGCTCCAATCAGTAGCCTTGCTAATGCGTGTAATTGTTATGCAAATCAGCCACAGCACATTACCCAAGCTGGGAACAGGAATATCAACTCTGATTTACTGGGACCCCAGGGGCCCAGGAAAATGCTGGCATGCAATCCATCCAAGGGAGGGGTCAGCTGAGCTCTTATTAATGTTGACTGTGCAGAGAAACTGATTCCTAAAAAAAGTGAAAATGTTTGAGTTTAATAAGTATATCAAGACCTGGGGCTTTGGTTTCTGCCTGGAAACATTAGTAACAGAATATTTAAGGTGGACATGGTATTAGAGACTGCCATGTTTCAAATCTCCTACAGTTCAAAGGAGGAACTGAGGTCCAGAGTGGAGAAGTTAATTCTGACCAGAGAAGCCAGCTTTCTTGTCTTCAAGTTCAGGGTCATTTTACATTGATCTTCTTCTTCTTCTTCTTTTTTTTTTTTTTTTTTTTTTTTTTTTTTTTTTTGTGGCACCAGGGATTGAACTCACAACCTTGTGCCTGCCTGACAGGCTTGTAAGCCGCTGAGCCAAACTCCTGGCCCTAGATCTTTGTCTTTTAACTTGTGTAGCTGCATCATATTTTGTTTGTGCTGAAGTCCTATTTTTCTCCTTTCTTTCTCTTTTTTTCTTTTTTTCTTTTTATTTTTTTTAGCCTTCTCTTCCTTCTTTTATCCAACCAAGTCCTATTATAGTGGAATTACAAAGATTATTGGACACATAAATACCTTATTTTCACCTCAAAAAGCTACAGGCTAATGTTGTAAATGAGGCAAATACTCAACGAACTGAAGTACCTGTGCACAGAGGAAGGAAGAAGAGAGGCATAAGTGAGCTAAAGGAGAGAGCATTTACAGCTTTTGGGAGAAATGGAAAAGCTTCCAGGGACAAATGATATCTGGAATGAGCCTTTACATCTTCACAATGATAAGGAGAGAATTAGGAGACCATGGGAATGTAGCAGCAAAGGTAAAGGAAATGGTGCTTGTGTGAGGGACAACAGTAGCTGACATGGCCTGGGCTATGGGGTGGTGTGTTGTGGGACATGTGGACAATTTAAATGCACCATGCTCTGGTCTTAGAGTCAAGGAGCCTGCATTTGAATCTCAGCTCCATAAATACTTGGATATATGGTCTTTTGCAGTAACTTAAAACTCTAAACCTTAACTTTTTGCCTTTTGGAATCATTGTACAGATAAAATTTGATAAAAATTTGAAATATTTAATAGCACCTAGCAAATAAAAAGGAGTTTGCTCTGTTCCTTCTTATTTTGGGTTGGAAACTTTGACTTAGCTATCATGGCTTTCTATTCATTTTTATTTGGAGGTCTCACTTTTTTTATTTTTAAATGTATTTCTAGAATTAACCAAGTTTAAGTTCATTTCGAAAGCCAAGATGATACTCACCACTATCTTTTCGTTTCCCTCTGTGAAAATCTGTCTTCTTTAGTCATTCACTATGAGACTGTCAGATTAATGTCCCTTAAATAGCTTTTTTGCGAAAAGTCAGTAGTCAAATGTTTATATCGTGCTCTGGTTCGCATTTATGCTCATCCTGTCAAATCACTTGCTTCTGGGGCCAACATGGTCCTTTCCCACCTTCCCGTATTTCATCCTCTGCTTTCCCAGAGGCCTCTCTGTTCATGTCAGCCCATTTCCCACTTTGTTCTTGGATACTTGGATACAGGTATATGCCCACCACCCCCTGAGCCTCCCAACAGCCACACGGCCTTCCCCCTCATCTGCTCATCCAGCAGGGCTCTCACTCCAGGGCCCCCTCTGCCTTGTGGGATGGACACTTTCCACTTTTCCTTTTTACCATAACCATGATGTGGTCCATCTATGTCACAACATCAGACTGCTAGACTTTTGTGTCCTAATCACTCCCCATGTCCTAATCACTCCCCACATCTTCATTTCTTATTGCTGTTATGCCACCATGAGAGCTTTAAAAACTAATCGTTTCATTTTCTTTTGTATCCTTCTTCATGCCTAGCACTGTACAAGGTATAGCATAAATGCCCAATCTATGCTTGTGAAATGTATGAAGCCACCATTTACCTCAAAATTCAAAGCAGACTTTCTTTTCTTGTTCACAGTTACATAGTAAATTAAAGGGAAACCCTAGGGCCTGTTTGTGATTGTGCCATTTACTAAATTATCTCATGCTTGTGAAGTGAGCAGAGATGGCCCGGAAATCACCAAAGGAAAATAGAGATGGAAAGGTACATGCTTGTTTGTAATGTCAATTTCCTGACCATATAATGCACTTAAAAATTAAATTTGCTAAAGCACTTCAAGTGCATTCCTTGCTAACACTTCATTACAAAGTACTTATAAGTAATAAATCCACAGGGTCTTTTTTTTTAAGAAAATAAGATATAGAACAAATAAATATACTATGCTTTCTCCCACTATTTGGCTTCTAGAAGAAATAAATAATTTCCAGTTGAATGGATTAAAGATGTCAAACTTTTATTACTGTAACATTATTAATCATAACATAAAATGCCAAACTTTAATTGCTCTTTCAGAAACTGAATACAAATTGGTAATTAAGAAAATAAGGGGAGTTTCTTGGTGAAACTGTATGTCTATTTTTTAGTTTTCCAGGAATATCTCTCTCTCTGTCTCTCTGGATTTCTTCCTCTAGACATCTCAGTTCCAGGTAGAAATTGGAGGACCTCTCGCTACAGCCTGTTTATTCATGGAGCCACCTTTGCTACTTAGCCTCTCTACCCCCTTCCTCTGATCTTTCACAGAGGCAGTGAAAGAACAGAAGGGCTACCATTGTCATCCTTAGTTTTTAATCTCTCATTCATGTTTTAGGGCAATGTAATGTGGCTTATGCCCTTTTTCACTCAGCTGAAACACTTCCTTAAGGGAGCCAATTTATCCTCAGACTCTAGACCCACCACCATTCAGTCCTTGGCTTACAACATACCGAGCCTTTCTATGACATTTGACAAAATCGCCAAATATTTTCTTTTAAAACTCTTCATTATTTTGGACTGAATAACCAGTGTTCCATTTAGATTTATGATCCCACCATATCTTTCTCCTTTTGGCTTCCTTTTCTTTCTTCTCTTACATATTTGTAACCCCTCCCAAGCTTCTCATGATTAAACACATGTTTTCTCCCAGCCTCAAATTTTATATTCCAATCACCATCAAGTCTCTCATTCAGTGCTGTAGAAAACCCTTCTAGACTTCATCAAGGTCCAGAAAAATCCACATTTGTAATCCCAAAGAAAAGTTATTTAAATTCTAGCAATTTAATTCCAGTCTACCACTTCCAATGCAATCCATGGCACAAATAAAGACACAAATGTATATCTAAAATGGTGGGGAACCAAGGGTGTCCTAGGTCCAGATAGGATGACGGTTAACTAGAACAAAGATCTCTGCCCAGGGCTGAACCCAGGTTTTATTAAATCATAGAGAGGGGAGTGACTTGGGAATGAGTGTCTGTGAAAATGGTGAGAATTACTTGAGTGTGAACTGGGATAGGTGGGAGCCCTGAAATCACCTCTGCAATAGACAGAGAGAGGGGAATATGCAGAAAGAGTAATCTGCATAACACTCTTCTAGGCAATATCTAATGTTTTGGGGTCAGTGCTTCAGTTCTGATGTGTAATTTTTTATGCTCTGAGAAGTCATATCCTCTTATCTTGAGGCTTGATCTTAGCGGACAGTGTGGCTACACATGGCCTAGCTCATGCATGCTATTTGGGAGCTGTGGGCAGGGCTTCACTGACCAGTCACATTGCTTTAAAAGCTACACATCAGCACCTCAGCTAGAGCCATTTGCATTGCTTAAAGCCAATTAAGGGATAAGGAAAATCCCTAGCCAGCTCTACACATATCAAAGCACAGAAATAGGGCCAGGTTTAGCCAAAATGGAGACAATTGTTCTTCTTTCGAGGAGAATTGTCCAGGTGATCCTCTGCACAATGCCACATTTTTCTTGAGTGCTGAGATATTAAGAACTAGTGGAAAAGAATAAATGCATTAATTCATAAATACATAAATGAAAACATAGTCTGCTAGGTGGTAATATGCCCTAGATAGATAGATAGGGTTAGGCAAGGCATAAAATTGTAAGAGAAGAGGAACTTGCTGGGAAGAAGATGTTGGGAGTGACAACTGGATGACAAAACCAGTAATATGGATGTTGGAAGAAAGAGTTTTTTCTTTTTCTTTCATTTAAAAAATGTGTCATTATAGCAATTGTACATTTTGGGGGTGCAGTATCATAATACATGTGTATACTGTGAATGATCAAATAAATCAATGTAGTGAGCATTCCCACGTCTTTGAACTTTTTGTTTTAGTTTTTGAGTGTTACACACCTCTGAGTTACAGGATGATATTTCACGGAGGTGGGAATCTGGGGATCATGATGGTGCAGCCTGATTGGAGTTATATAAAAGGAGAAGAGGTCAGACAGAAGGGAGCAGCCAAGTCATGCAAGGCTCTGTGTCTCCAGTGACGTGGGGGCCGTGGACACAGAACGGGAAGAAGAATGGATTTGATCTGATTCATTTTACACAGATTACTCCCACTGCCATTGTGAAATCCCATTGCATGAGAGAAAAGGCAGAAGCAGAAATGAAGAAGACTTGGAGGTGGTGGATATCAGTGGAGGTGAAAGAAGGCATGGGATTCTCAAAGTGCATCCAGTGATGTTTCCTGATGGATCAACTGTAAGATTTGAGGGGATAAAGGAGGCAGGATTAATCCACAGTTTTGATTCTGAACAACTGAAAAGTTGAAACTGGCATCATGGTGGGAAGTATGAGAGATATAAGCTGGGAATGTGAAAAAGTTAGTTTAGTAAGAAGTTTAGATTTAGATGTTTCAAATTTGAGAAGCCTACTAGAAAACCAAGTGAAGAAGGCAAGTAACCAGATAACGATTTACTTATTGTATTACAAAAAGATCTATGTATGAGGCATGGTTGACAAATATGGTGAAAGTTTAAATTTAAAAATTTTTGCAGTAAAAAACACATTGCCATTAATCTCCTTCAAACTGTCCTTCTTTGACTTCAGATATACTTAACCCATTGTTCTTGCCACTTTCTGAAGCACTTTAGAAATCCTCTTTTGTGAGTGTCTTTAGTTACCCTGTCATGGTGCTTCAGTGTCCTGAATCCATTCAGACCATTTACCTTTCATGGTCATTTTGACTTTGGGCAAGAGCTAGAAGTTGCACCATGCCAGGTCAGGGGAATGAGGATGCACTACTGTGTGTTTGTAAGCCTGCCTTCCTACGGCGTGGTACTCAGCAACAGTAGTCACCATTATTTCAATCACACCTTATAAAGACACAAAGGAGAATTTCCAGAACCTCTTGAGACAAGAACAGTGGGATAAATGTGTTCAAAGAGAGGGAGAGTATTTTGAGAGGGATTAATGGCAATGTGTCTCTTACTATAAGACATTTTTAAAATTTAAACTTTCACTGTATATTGTATATTTTGACCACCCCTTGAACTGTATGTCTATACTTGAATTGTTGACATAGCAACTACATTTGAAGTCTAAGACCGGAGGAGGTCACAAAGAGGAGCATGGAGATAGAGAAGAATAGAGAGCAGAGTACTGGCCCCATCTCCCTCACCATGCATGTCTGTCTGCTTGCAAAGCTTTGCCATCGTGACCCTAGAAATATCTTTTATTCAGACTTCTGCAGAGTCACACATTTCATGCACACCATGGGGAAGCATTCACATCACAACCTATTTCAATGGAATCCCTCTCTAACTGCAAAATGAACAGTACTCATTTTTTAGTCATGCCTGCACTGCTGTTTGGCTGGGTTAGTTTAAACCTATGGCTTTTCAAGTCTTCTCAATGGCACAGGCCTCCTGATCGGCCTCCCTGCTACTAGTCTCTTCCTTCCACTGACATCAGGATGACTGTTTGAACCCAAAATTTGATCACGATAGTTTTTTGTGAAAAACTGCTGTGGCATCTCACTTACTAGAGTTTAAAGGTCAGGTAATTTCAGCTTTTCCAAGCTTGGTCCAAACTATTTCCCAGCCTTTGTCTCCTTCCTGACATCCTGCCTCATTGGTCATCAGCTACTTGTGTCCCTTTGTTCCATGTTTGTTCTGAAAGCCATGTCCCTGTTTGCCACAGTCAGCATAGGGTCCTCATTAGCTCTCCTACATTCAGTATTCATTTCTGACTCTGTCAGTTTGACAATTTCACTTCTCCATTCTTTCCCCTGAGTCACCCTAGGTTTACAGCCCACTTTCAGCAGGCTTTACACTTACCACCAGGATTTCCATGTTCCCTCTGGCCCAATTCATCTCTTAATCAATTCTGTATCTACTCATGCTGTCCCCCTGTGGTTTCCAATGTGCATACCTTATCTCTTCAGGAGGTTATGAACTCCTTTAGGGCAAAAAACAAAACAAGCAAACAAATAAAAAACCAAAACCAAAATGAACAAAGAGGCCACATTTCACCCCTTCCCTATAGTATTAAGCTGCAGAGAACCATTTTAATAAATACTCTTCTGAACTGAATTAAATATACTGAACCTACTTCCTATTTTAGCAAGTTCATAGATCAGGTGAGTCACCAAAGACTCTACTGCATGTGCTATACAACTCTGCTGCCAGCTGTTACTGGGTACACCAAATCCTACGGCTCCTGAATATCTCTTTGTTATACTTACAACTCAAGGACCACATGATATAGGTTCTGTCAAAGTGTATTTATAAAAATATGAAAAAAATGTGGCCACCTGAGTGAATGTGTTGCTGCATGTATAGTAAGTGTGACACACGAGTTCTTATAATTTGGGAAATGCAACGTGAATAGACATTGCTTATAAGCTAAATCTAGAAGGAAGCTGGCTCCATTCCAAGATTCTGGGTATTTTGGAGCATTATTTAGTTGTTATTGACACAGTTGAGAATTTAGCTCAGAGATCCAGCAGAGAAAGAGAGATAGATCTTCCTCAGGAGCCCAGGGCAACACGAACAAAGCAGCTGTAAATAGCTTAGCAATCAGTGCTTCCTATTTCGAATAAGTGTTTCTAACAAGTAAAAAAACAAAACTCTTCATAAAAATAGCGAACATTCATTGAGCCTGACTATTTACAAAACACCATCACATTTAATATTTTATTAGACATGCTAACAGTCTTGCAAGTAGACGTTGAGGAGCTCTGACTTACTGATATGACCTGACCTATATAAACTGGAGAATTAATGATCTGAAATACTGACAAACTGGCCCCTTTACTTTGTTCAGGGAGCAGAACAAGTGGATAAGATGAATCTTCCTGCACAGTCAGTATTTTCTGCAATGTATCGTACTGTCCCCCAAACAATGGATATTTTCAAAACTTACCCTTAGTTTCATCTCAATATTCTCCCTCTGCTCTCCCTACTCTCTTTTGAAATAAGGAATTCCATGGAGACGCTGCCACTCATTCTTACATTTGGCAGCAAAGTGCAGGCAATATTTTTTTCTTTGTTATTGTTGTTGAACTTTAAAAGGTAATTTAATAAATAAATAAAAAACTAAGAAGAATAGTTAAACTAGTTCTTATGTTTCTAATAGAGTCATAAATGCCAGAAAGGGCTGGGGATGATTTATTATCCTGTTATTATAAGTGACTGGGAAGCTTTTGATGGCATCCTTGCTAATTTCTAGCAGCTGCATTAAATCAGAAACTGTATTACCTATTATAAAATCATCATCCTATTTTTCCCCAAGTCAACTAGAACACCGGATGCTGGAAGTTTGGAGCCATTTGCTACTATACATGCTGGTGTCATTTTTGACCTCCACAAGGGAAATAAACACGAGTCAGAGGTGGTGATATTAGTCACATCAACTGTTAAGGATTAATAAATGGCTAACTTTTTTTAATAGAAGATATCACTGATGGGAAAAATAGCTCCTTTTAGCAAATACTACTTTTTTTAAGAGAACAGGTGCAGAGATGATCAAATTCTATGTTCTTTGATTGAGACTTTTCTCCAGCTTCAATATAACCTGCCTTCTACCTGAGTCCGGTACTTGTCCACCCTTTATAAGAAAAGAGCAAATAATCAACTCCGTTAAGATCTCCTGGACATTGCTTGCACTTCTATCTTCATTCTGATTTTCCAATACTCTGTATCTTCAAAGACTAACACTGTTACTTTATGTTGGGTAACTGGAAAAATCCAAAGCAGATAATATTAAATCTTGGAACACAACTTTGGTCTTAAATTCCAAAACATAGCTTTGCAGGTACAGTTTAAGTGCAGTGTGATGTAAAAAATCTAGAAGAGCCCACTACCTGCATGATAGTAATTTTTCTTTGTCTTTAAAGAAGATGATCATCTACTGATTGCAGGAGAAGGGTGAGGTGTCATAGGAATGAGATGATTGGAGAAGTCTTTTTGAAAGGATTGCTATGATTGGGGAAGGTTTGAAAAATGAAAACAGAATTATGAGTTCACCATGAATAATAGTAAACTCTGCAGGGCCACATGACTTTGGGGAACTTAATGTCATACAGCAATCAATCTATTCAGATATGTCTTTAATTGTGTTACACTTCACAGTGGCAAACTCAAGGAAAGCAAAAACTTATGCAAAGTTGGAATTTGATGACATCTAAGGTGAAAAGATTAACAAACAAGAGTATCTAAGGTGTAAAAATAACTAAAATCACAGACTTTGAAACCCACACTGATTTTGGAGGACAGGGAAGAGAGTAGTGGCTGTTGAATTATGAGTGTATTGGAGTTAGTGATCAGGAAGTCCCAAAGTGATCAGATGCACACTGTGGTGGGGATATTAAGCAAGCGAGCTGGAAGCAGAGGGGTGGTACTACTAACCATCTTTGAATTAGTGATTTTGATCATGGTGAGAACAACTCTATGTTGTGACAATGACTGCTTCTTCTCAGCCAGACTAGCATCATGAGCTCCGTGAGATTCTTTAGCTTAAGGATGTCTATTTTAAAAAATTTGGGCCAGGTTGGGGCCTAAAATTGGAATGAAGAGACCTTATAAGACAGCAGAATAAGACTGCCAAGGCAGGCTCTGGCAGCGGCACACAAGCTGATTAAAAACAAACAAGCAACAAACACAAAACTGTCATACTTGCTGGCACCGCTCAGTGCAGAGTGATTGGAAACTGAGTGCCAGGCATGGCTGTGAGGCTGCCGTTAGACCTGGGTGTTCCCGTGCTTCCTGTCCTGTGCTTCCACGTGGCAGATGGCTACTGTGGTAAAGCGTGCCCTCTTTCTGTCAGCAAAATGCCGAGCCAAAGGTAACCACCTCTGGTCTGTGATACAAGTACAGCCAGTCACTCAGCGTCTCAAGCAGAGAACGCAAAGGGCTACTGTTTCCCAGGAAGATCTCAGAACTGATGGAGAACAAAAACAGGCCTGTTCTCAGTTCTGTTTTTGTACAGCAGCAAATAGAGCCACTTGTCAGGATGACAGTCCTTGCACATAGCCACTGCAGCCAGAGTCTGAAAGAAGGTAGAAAGAGATGGAGGAAAAAGACATTAAAAGGAAAATGTCACCATTTCCAAATGCCGTATTATTTGACAGTTTTTCTTTATGCTGCAACAGCTGCTTAACATGACAAATGATGGCTTTAATAAGAATGCACACAAGACGATGCAGCACCAGAAAATGAATAATGGAGTTTTCTATCCTGACATGTTGTGGAACCTACTCACTAAGCAATGAATGGGACCTGGGTGACTAAGTGTGGCCAGTGGCTCTCAGACATTCTCCGGTGCTGGTTAGCCCTTGTCAGTTAGGTTTCACATGCAGAAAACAGAAAGCACTATAGTTGGTTTTGGCTAAGAGGCATTTAGTATGAGGCATCACTTGGGGTAAGGGCTGACAGAACAGGTGAGACTTCCAGAGAGCCATATCATTGAACTGTTGCTACCATGTGTCTGTAAGCTCCTGTTTGACAACCAAGAAGCTACCATCTCTTCGAAACAAAGTCATGGTCTTATGTTACTTCTTTTATCACTGGTACACAATGCTGGACACCCAGCAATGATAGGAAGAAAGGTTTATTTTGGCTCACAGTTTGAAGAGGTTTCAGTCCATGATATGCTGGCTCCAATGCAGGGCAGCATCAGAGCAGAAACAGTTCATGGCTTGTGGCAGCAAAAAGAGAAACAGATCAAAAGATGAGGGAGGGAGATAGACCCTTTAAGGCTATGCCCACTGTGACTCACCTCTTTCTACCAGGCTTTACCTTCCAAATCATATTTAGCAGGACTAATCCATTGGTGAGTATCACACTCTCATCATTCGGTCACATCCTAAGAGCCCCTCCTATGAGTACATGAGACATTAGGGGGACATCTAGATATAAACTGTAATGGCTACCAAAATCTAGAAGCCAATAGTATTAAAAATTGCTGCCCTAGAAACCTGTCTTGACTACACCATATTTGCCTACATAGTTTTCAATTAGCAATAACCATACCTGGAATGATCCTCATTGGCCACTGCTCAAAGCACACATCAGCCCAAGTAACAAGGACCAACATAGAAGCTCCCATCTCTCTCTCTCTGGGTGTTGGAGACAGCAAGCACTTCAGTCCTTGAATTCCTTATAATCTTGCCACTGAAAGGGAAATACCTCTATGATAATGTTTGCTAAGAGAAATAACATCAGGGTAGCAGCAACATGGTAGCTCTTGTACAAGCAATTGAAATATAACAATTTAAATTCAGTGTGTGAACAGGCTAGGTAAGGGCCAGTAAGGTTCAGTAGTTTAGGGTTACTCATCCATATTTGGAAGTAAATAATGAGATCAGTACTTGTATGGTTTGGAAGAAAGGGAGAAACAGATCAATGAAGAAGTTAAGAAAGACAAGTATAATGCCAAAACAGCCTGTCCTCAGCCCCAGCACTACAATTGACAAGTCCTCCCTGGAGTTCTGAATATTGTGTGCCTTTACACTTCACATACTATCCTCTGTGCCATCTCCTAAGGGGAGCAAAACCCTCAGGCACTGGAAGTTCTTCAGTGGGACCAGACACTGTTGGAGTAGGATGTTTCAGGTTACGAAAAGTTATAGTGCAAAGCACATCAACACTGAGGAAAAACCAGAAGTATGGTGGAGTTGAGCACATAGTTTAGATGAAATTGTGCAAAGAAAGAGGCCCCCCTGAAGGCTGTAGAGGCCTCGAAGATTTGCACATGACACTAGTGGATACATTAAGATCTATCCAATTTGTTTTAGTACATCAGTAGCACACACATTAGTTACCGGACAGGGATGAAGAGCAGAAAAACAAATCACACAGCAACTACATGCAACCTATTCGGGAGATTTACTCAGTGTTTACTGACAACCTGCTGTATACAAATACTATAAAGGGCAAGATAGTATTTTATTTTGGTAGTTAAAGAGAGTAAACCATTCATGGACATTGTCGGAGTCATCAGTAGAAAGTTTTTTGTTTTGTTTCGTTTTTTTCTCACCAGGAGTAATTGTAAAGGATAAAGATTTTGCCTTCTTTATCACCACACAGAAGAAAAGAGGGCTTTAATTTAGCTGGCCACTGCATGCAAAAGGCTGAAGGACCTTTAGCACTCGACTATAAAGGATAGAAGGAAACACGGCTCACCACTGTCCCCAAGAAGTGAATAGTCTTTTCCCTGGAGCAGGATGGGGAAACTGCAGTACACATTCTAAATGGCAATGAATTAGAAGAAGAGAGGAACCATGGTAGTGAATTTCTAACTGCCAAAGGAAAGAAAGAGAGATACACAGTAAATTCTAACAGTTAAGATAATAAAGGCAAAGTTAAGTAGAAGCTGCAGACGAAGTGTTCATGAAAGAAGATTTTAACTGGGTCTTGAAGGAAAGGTAGAACTGCGACTGGTGGAAAGGAAAAGTAAGAGTGCAGAGTAGAAGAAACAAGGTAGGGAAAATTGAAATAGAGACAGTGAAGGATGGTTGACAGCAGGTAGAGTTTTTAAAATATTCATGGAAAACGTGACTATTAAAAATAAAAATTTAAAAGCTGGTTAAATGTAAGATTCTTATTATAAAGAGTCATGATGGTAATGATAAATAATTTTGACTATACTCTGGAGATACTAGAGATACTGAGTTTTCAAAGTTGATCAGCCTAGTTTTGTCCATATTCAAATATATCTGATTATAAACTTTTTGGAGTGTGAAAATATCTTGAACTTCTTTTACTAAATTTCATTTTATTATTTTTTATGGGGCAAGGTCTTGCTGGGTGACCTCAAGCTCCTGGGTTCAAGCTTCTCTTTTAGGTCAGCCTTGGGAGCTATTATGACAGGCATTCACCACTGTGCCCAGCCAGCTTGATCTTTTTTTAAATTGAAGAACTAGTTTTGTTTTTTGTTTTAAAAATCTCTCTTCCCTTTGTATTTTTATTGGGATTCTTGTAATAGTCTACTTTGTGTTGCTATATTAAAACATGTGAGGCTGGTCTTTATAGAGGAAAAACATTGATGTAGTTCACAATTCTGCAGGTTCTGGAGAGCGTGGAGCTAGAATCTGCTCCTCTTTGGGAAGGCCTCAAGGCAGGCAGCATTGCAGGGGTGGACATGTATGTGTCAGCACTCACTTGGTGAGAGACAGGAAACAAGAGCCTAGGAAGGGGTTAGGCACTCTATCTGTAACAGCCCACTCTTGTGGAAACAAATATGCTTCTGCCAGGAAACTCCTGTGAGACAGCATAAATCCATTCACAAAGCTGGAGTGACGAGGACATAAGGACTTCCCAGGAGGTGGTGTGTTTTGAAGGGTCCACCTCCTCAACACTGCCGCACCGTGCGCCAACTTCCAGCACATGAAACTTGGATAAATCAAGTCTATGCTGTAGCAGTTCCCTGCATTATAACATGACCTCTGCCAAAATGATGGTATCTTAGGCCAAATATTTCTAAAGATGACCACTTTATTTTACATACATCAATAAGAACTGTGAGACTTTTCAAATAGTGGGATCAATGTGAAACTGACAAAAATTAATTGAGACCTTGGAAAGGATATGAGAAAGAGGAGATTACTCAAGGCACCTGAGCCCTCTAAGATAGAAGCTGTGGAGGCATAGTGAAGAGGAAACCAGAAATTGGAAGAAGACCTGTCACCTAGCCAACAAGCAAGCAAGCTGTGAGTCTTGGGGAAGTGGGGGATCAGTAGGTATCTACTATCTAAAATATCCATTTCAACACAGAGATGAGATACCCAAAGAATCACAAAAGCATAATTTACGCACAAAACAATATGTATGTCACAGAAACTACCTGTGCCCAGGGCCAGATACCAGATTTAACAAAGATATCAAACAGGTGCAAGTATCTTTAAATAGACTAAAGAAAAATCATAGTTAAAGGAGTAAAAACAAAGTTAAAATAGCACTCTTCAAAAAGATAGGATCAATAAAGACTTTTTTTAAAAAAAGAAAAAGAAACAAATGGTAATTCTTTGTTTGAAAAATATAATTATATGAGTGAAAAATTTACCAGAGAATATAAACAGTAGATTCTTACTAGCAAGGAAAATAATTGGTGACTTTGAATATAGATTGGTTGAAATTATATATGCAAGGTGAAAAAATTGAAAAAGGACACAAAGAAGAGTGAATATAATTACAAATAAATATGGGACATCGTTAAGTGTAACTTTTTACTCGCAGTGTGGACCACAGATGGACAGGAGAAAGAAAGAGAAGAAAATTATTTTAGGAAATAGCTTCAGAAATTGATGAAAAGTATTCATCTACATATCCAATAAGCTTAGCAAACTCCATGTATGGCAAATACACAAACATGCAAACTTATACATGTCAAAGCAAAAACATGTTGTAAACAAATACAAAATCTTGAAAGAAGCAACATTTTGAAAGAAGGCTGAGTCATTATATACAGGAATCCCTAGTAAGATTGGGAGATAGCTTTTCATTAGAAATAGTGAGCTTGGAAGACAATAGTATGGCACATTTAGAGTGAATAAAAAAATAAAGTTGTTCAAAACTGTTTCAGCAAACAGACTAACATGCAAATATGATGATGTGAATGAGAAGTGCTGTTAGTAAGATCAGGATACCCTATCTCTCTGTCCCCTTAAACCTTGTACTGAAGTCCTAGCTAATGCACTGTGACAAGTTAACTTTAAACACAGCATTCTGTTCACACAGCATCCTCATAGGAAAGGAATAGGTGCGTTTGTGTTTACAGGCGACATGACTGTCCCTGCAGAATCAACAGGAAACTCTTGGAACTACTAGTAAACAATGATACCAAGGTAGTAAAATCCAAAAGCTAATAACTTTTCAGTATACCAGTAATAAACAGGTGGAATTTGAAATTGAAAACACAGTACAATTGCATGTACACCCATGAAAATGAAATACTTAGTTATAAATCTAAAAAATATTATGAGGTCTACATGGGGAAATATTGTGAAACTCTTAACAGCAGAAACCAAAGAACTAAATAGGTTGACAGATATTTCATATTCATGCATGGGAAGACTAAATTCTGTCAAGATGTCAGGTTTTCCCAACTTAATCAATAAATTCAACAGAATGGCCTATAAAAACTTTAGCAAGTTATTTTGGAGCTATCTGTAAACTGGTTCCAAGGTTTTGTGAAGAAGTAAAAGACCCAGAATAGACAACTCAGTAACAAAAAAGAACAAAACCAGAGATTTGGCATTGTCCAAGACTTACTCTAAAGCTAAGAAATCAAAATAGTATGGTAGTAGCCAAAAAACAAACAAATAAACCCAAAAATCCAAACTAAAAAAAAAAAAACAAACAAACAGAAACATAAATAGAAGCAATAACAAAAACCTAATAACTCACAAGCCAACCCACTGTTATAGTCAACTGATCTTTGTTGAAATGAGTGAAGACAGAGGAGTCTCTTTCAACAACAAAGACACAGACCTTATGTCTTTAGCAGAAATTAACTCAAAATTAATTACAAACATATGTATAAAATACAAAGTCATAAACTTGTGTTAGGTAACATGGGGGAAACTTCATGGCCTTGGGTCTGGTGTTAACTGTTTTGTACAACCCTAAAGACATCATCAGGGAAGGAGAGAAATGATAAGCTGTATCACAATAAAATTAAAGAACTGTATTCTAACACAACACTGTTAAAATAAGGAAAAGATAAGCCAGGTACAGGGAGAAATTATTTACAAAAGACATATCCCATAAAAAAATGTGCATTATCCAAAATTTATAAACAACTCTTTAAAGTCAAAAGTAAGAAAATAAATATAATTTTTAAAAGGGGAAAGCCTTGAACAGGTAACTCAGAGGAAAAGATGTACAAGTCCAAGTGCATGTACAAAAAGAAACTATATCTGATGTCATCGGGGAAATGTAAGTTACAACAGCCACCTGACATTTCTGTGTACTTAGTTGAATGACCCGAACCTAAAACACTGACAGTGCCAAGTCTATAGAGCAACAGGGACTCTGCTTCCTTGCTTACAGGAATGGAAAAGGGTACAACTTCTTGGCAATATGGTTTGACAACTTGTTGCAAAACTGAGCATATTTTTACTGTACAACTCAACAATCACACTTCTTAGGATTTACACGGATGCATTGAAAAGGTATGTCCATATAAAAACCTGTATGTGAATGTTTATGGCAGCTTTATTCCTAACTAGTAACAATTGGAAGCAACCAAGATGTCCTTTAGTAGATGAATGGATAAATAAACTGATACATCCAAACAATAAAATATTATTTAGTGTTAAAAAAATGAGCTACTGACCCATAGAAAGAAGCATTAATGCATACACTGAGCAAAAAGTCAGAATGAAAAGGCTGCATACTGCAAAAGCAAAACTATAGAAAGAGTAAAAAGATCAGTGGTTGTTAGGGACAGGGGAGAAGAAAAGATAAGCAGAGCACAGAGGAACTGTAGGGCAGTGCAACTACTCTGCATAGTGATGTATTGTGGGCACATGTTGGTATCCATTTGTCAGACTCATAAAATGTACAACACCAAGAGTGAGCATAATGCAAGTTATGCACTTTAAGTAATTATGATGTGATCTCACTAGTTGAAACAAAAAGCACCACTCTGGAAGGGCAAGTTGGTACCGGGGAAGCTTGGCATCCATGAGGGCTGAGGGTTATATGGGCAGTCTCGACACATGCCTTTCGATTTTCTTGTGAGCTTAAATTTGCTCCAAAATTAATTAACTAAAATGAAGGTGAAATACATACATTTCTAGACTAAAAAGCCTGAAAAACTATTGCTTCCAGCATTAGTATTAGATAAGAAATACTGAAGGACATTCTTTAGCTTGATTGGATGTGACCATAGAAATTCAGATCATCACAGAAAACAAATAATACTGATAAAAATAATTAGGTAATTATAAAAGATTGTATAAGTGCTTATTCTTCCTCCTCTTAACTGATTCAAAGAGCAGTTGTGGAACACAGTATGCATATGATTGTATTGTAATGTGTATAACATATAAAAATGCAATATAGCTGAGAAGAACAGCAGTGAAGGGGGTGGATGGGAGCGAAACTCCACTGGAGTAATGAAATGACACCAGATGGTAGCTCAATTTACAGGAAAAAGTAAAGAAAACAAGAAATGGTAAATAAGATGATTAATTCAACAAACTATAAATACATGCTTGCATTCCTTGCTTTTTCCCGCTTCTATAAAGTTCATATAATTAATTGAAATAATTTCTAAAAATTTACTATTGAGGCATAATGCATATAGATGTAACATATACCGTAAGAATAATAGCATGAGTATAAGGAGAGGGAATAGTGCTCTATAGGGTTAATTGTTTCATATCTCTTTGGAGTTCGTGCTGTGGTTCAAATATGGTTTATGTTCCCCAAGGTTCCATTGTCATTAAAGGCTTAGGGGTTTGGGGAGGTGGTCTCCTCAAGAACAACATGAGAGGTTATGAGGAAGCTCATGTTTGACACTTTGTTAGTTCTTGTAGTTCTCGTGTAATTCCTTGAGTTCTCACAGGAAGATTGTTATAAAAGGAACAGGCCTGGCCACTCTCATCATTTGCCCCCTGGTTTAAGTGTTTCTGCTGTCTCTGACACATCCTCCTGCCTTTGCCATCCACAGTGCTCCATGAGGGCCCCACTATAACTCAGCTGATGCAGCCATCATGCTGTGAAAACTCCAAAACTGAAATTAATGGATAAATGCCTCAGAGATTCCACTGTGGTAATACGAATCTGATGAATGCAGTTAGCATACTTCTGAAGTAGATCGTGGTAAATTAAGATATATTTGGCAAATCATAGAGAAATTGCTAATAAAATATCTTGATAAAATAGTGTGCAAAATCACTAAATGAATTAAAATGCCAATCTAGAAAATATTCACTTTTATGAAAGAAAGAAGAGCAGGAGTAACAGGGAAATATATGAGACATAGAAAACAAGAAATACAAAAAAAAAAAAAAAAAGTAGCCCCAACTGTAGAAATGTCATCAACTGTGAGTAGATTAAACAGCCTGATCAAAAGGTAGAGACCATTAGGCTGGATAAAATGAATCATCCAACCATACGTTTTCTATGTGAAACATATTTTGCATACCACTGGGGTAGGTGGAAAAAATTCCATGTAAACAGGAATTGCAAAGCTAGAATAGCTACTTGCAGAATATGCTTTAAACAACAAAATATTTTAGATAAAAATATTGTATAATAAAAATGATGATAACTTATTATGAAATTTTAACAATTGTAAATATAGGTACCAAGTAAAACCTTTGCTCCAAATTCTTTTCTTTTTCTTTTTTTTTTTTTTTTTTCGCACCAGGGATTGAACTCACAACCTCGCACCTGCCAGGACAGGCACTTAAGCCACTGAACCAAATCCCCAGCCCTGATTTTTTGAGGCAGGGTCGCACTATGTAGCTCAGGCCAGCCTTGTGCTCATGTTGCAGCCCAAGCCGGCCTCGAACTCACAATGCTCCTCCTACCTCAACTTCTGAAGTGCTGGGATTAAAGGCATGCTCCACCATGCCCAGCTTCCAAATTATTTTCTTATTTTCTCTTTTTTATTTTAAAAAGCAAAACAGAAAAACACGACAGAAATGATACAGAATTTCAAAAAAAATAGTAGGAAATTAACACTAGTTAATATATTGTATATTGTTATCTTAGAAATAGTTGTTCAGGTTACAAGATCTAAGCACAAAAAATGAACAAACAATCAAACAATGACAGAACAAACTGTTCTTTGTGGCAAACTAACAGATTAGTAGTATAGTTATCTATCTTGCATGCATATACATACATACATTTATACATGTGTACATAAGATTCATTATAATAATGCAAGGAAAAGAAA
Source organism: Dasyprocta punctata (assembly GCA_004363535.1). Lineage (NCBI taxonomy): Eukaryota > Metazoa > Chordata > Mammalia > Rodentia > Dasyproctidae > Dasyprocta > Dasyprocta punctata. The sequence goes on from RJWM01005581.1 coordinate 29,236, forward strand.
GCGCTCCAAATTATTTTAAAATGTATCATAGACATAAGCATAAGAGCTAAACATACAGAACTCTTACATGAAAATTTAGTAATAATTTTGTGTGAACTGAGTTTAGGAAAAGCCTTCTTAGGTATGACAACTGATGGTCATACTTTTCTTCTTGAAGTGGAAACATCTTAAAATTGATTTGATGATTAGTTGTCAAATTCTTTGAATATACTATCAAAGATCACACTTTAAAACAGAAAATTGCACAGTATGTGAATTATATATCAACAATTCTGTGTTCTTGTGTGAATGTATATACACACATACATGCATATGTGTGCAGGTTGGGGAAAAGAAAAGAGGGACATTGGCATCGGGAAGTTAAACAAGGAGATCACAAGTATGCTAAGAATTAAAAGAAATAACCCCATGAAATGAGGAAATGATAAGAGGAGACATCCAATAAATAGTGCATTACTTAAGCCAACTACCAGAGTGGTAACTGAAAATTAAACCCTTAGAGAAGTTTAGAAGATAGCATGTATTTCTGAATTATTCCCAACAGAGACTGAAGCATCATTTATTTGTATGCTCATTTCTGCTAATTTTTAGTTAAGAGATACCATCGCTCTCTTGATGGCTTTCTGTGGTTTCACAAAGTTCTTCAGGCACAGGATAGTGACCCTTGCTCAAGGGGTAGTATAGTAGTCTCTGATCCTAGAGGAGATTAGCAGGGATGACATAATTAACATGTGGGTTTCCTTTGCTTTGGATTTGACCGTGGACCAAAACCATGATGAGACTTGGTAGGAGCATTTCACAGGACAGTCAGTCCCAGTGGTCTCCTGGTTGCTGTCTAGACATTTCTTTTTCTACTGATCTTTTAGTGTAATGAGCAACTCCACCAAAATGAAAACACACATATGAAGCAGAAAGCTTGGTCTCTGCAATGTTGGTATCCCCCAGCCATTTCTCCAAAGCATCTCCCCCAAATATGCATTACCTTTCACTAACCCCCTGTCCTGTCTTCATCCTAAATGTTACCCTGATTCCTATTGATTCAAAAAATAAAGGGAACAGCTAAATTATGTCAGTTATTTGAAATTAAATAGTATCATTTCAATCCTGTCTGCCTGTGTGACATTTCTCTCAATATCACAGTGTTATCACTCAGTTTTCCTGTTACTACATACAAAGCCCCAAACTCACAACTCACAGGAGAAAAGATTTGATTCAGCTTGTGGTTTCAGGGGACTCAGCCAGTAATCATCTGGCTCCCAGATAGGAGCATCACAGGAAAAGTTGCGGCAGAGCAAAGTTACTTGGATTATGGTAGCTGGGATGCAGAGCAAGGGAACAGTACTAGAGGAAAACAGTCTAGGCCCCAGTTACAGTACCCAACCCACGCCTCTTTAAGCTACCCAGGCTCATGCAGGAGTGTGGTCTACTCATCTACTAAGTGTGTCTTAATCCAGTAGAGTAGTCATCTCAAGAGTAATGGTCACATTAGCTTACTGGGGAGTGCCATATAGAAAGGTAGATAGGAAAGGAAGTACATTTGGGTAGAAGATGAAGCTCCAGCATAGAAGCTGTAACTTCCCTGACCTTACAAGGTGTTCTGGACCCAGAACTGTCCTCACTTAGGCCAAAATATCCTGGCCTGTAATTTCATCTTAGTCATTGATTAAGGACCTCTTTGAAAGTGCTTGGCTTTATCAGCGGGAATTTTACTGCTAAAGTAATCCCCTGTACAAGAGCCTTGCTTTAAAAGAAGATTTGAACAATGTGATACACATTTTCTATTACTATAAAAAAATTTTTGAGGCTTGGTACTTTATAAAATAAAAAGGATTACTTGACTCATGATTCTGGTCCTAGAGGTTTCAAACTGGGCTCATGATTCTAGTGCTAGAGGGTTCAAACTGCACTACGGTTGAAACCTGCTAAGAATCCCCTAGGTGTGTCAAAACATGGCAAAGAAATGGGAGGACAACTGGCTGTATGTTTAAGGGGCCTGGTGAGGGGGCCATTTTCACCTCCTAACCACTCTGGTGGGAACTGACCAGGGTCCTGAAAGGATTGCATGAGTCGTTTCTGAAACACATTATGACTCAATAATATTTTTACCTCCCACAAGGCTTCATTTCTTTCTTTAAAATTTTTAATATTTGTTTATTAATTTGTTTGTTTATTTCTGCAGTACTGGAGATTGAACCCAGGGAGCACTGAGGTATTTTCCAGTACTTTTAAAATTTTATGTTGAAATAGGTTCTCCTGGGTTTCTCCATCTGGCCTTAAACTTGCCTTCTTCCTGCCTCAGCCTCCCGAATTGCTGGGATTGCAGGGTTCACCTCTGAATGCGTCTCCACACTGCCTGACTGGACAGAAAGCCTCTAGCACAATGCACCCTTGAAGGGAGATACTAGCGTCATACTGAAACCATAATAGGCAGACGTCTCCATCACCACCTCAATGAGCCCTTCTGCCTCTCAGGGATGTTTTCTCCATGTGTGAACAGAGCAGTATCCCCAAGATTCCCATGAGTCTGTCTTCCTGGAGGAAACATAGAAAGTAAACACCACCAGAATGAGCTCTGACCCTAACCTCTTTCAATCACAGCTGACACTCAGCACTTCCCCTGCACTGTGCTAGAACCCGCCCCTATGGCCAACCGTTCTCCAAGGCTCCCTGGAGGGGTGGTCAGACCTTATCCCCTGAAGGCTCTGAGCCCAGGTGTGCAAGTATCTGTCAGTCCAGAGCTGCTGTGTTTGTTCACTTATCATCACAGCTGGCCACAGGAGTGTCGCAGATCACTGGCAGAACTCCTGAGTCTCTGTTCTGCAGCGTCACAGCACACTGACCAGGCGAGACGCAGAGGCTGAGGTGTCCTGGGTGGAGCCATAGTGTCACTGTGTGGTAGAAAGGCCTCCTGCTCCCATTCCCACCCTGCTCTCTTGCCCTGCCTGCATCCCGCCTCGTTCAGCCTGGAATCCTGTCTCACTCGTTATTTCCTCTCTGTTCTAATTTTGTTGGTGTCTGTTTCTCCTCTTCTGTCCAGTTGCAAAATATGTCACAGCCCAAACAAGCAGTAGGGTTCACAACAGACTTCTTTCAGATTCCATTATTTTCAACTCACTCCTTACTTCTGCTTTTTTCCCCTAAATTTCCTTCCTTCCTTCCTTCCCTCCTTCCTTTTTCTTTCCTTCCTTCTTTCTTCCTTTCTCTTTCTTTTTTATTTCTTTCTTCCTTTCTCTGTCTCACTCACTTTGTCTCTCTGTCTTTTTACTGTAAGTGTCTTAAAGCAATATTTTTTATGTTCTACTCTTCACTTCCAGTTAACTTTGCAATGCATTTTAATTTGGCCTTTCACTCTAGTACTATTTTTCCTTTTTTCATGGGAGAAACTCTGGCTTAATAATGTCTTGCAGAGATGGTGGTTTGAATTTGTCCTTTATGTTTAACCCCTGTGCCTCATGGAGTATAATTGCCTGTATAATTTTGACATTCTCTTTCTGTTAGTTTCATAGTAACTTCTTTGATGATCAGCCTATGCCTCCAAGGCTATTTTCTCTGTCTTATTCACAGCTCATGTCCTTCAGTTCATTCCTTAGGTACTCCTGGTCTCAAAGATTTTGTCTTCTGCCTTCTCTCTAGTTGCATTTTCTTATTAGTCAACTGTGTTGTTCATTAGGAATCAACTCTATTTCTAGGTCCTCCAAGGCTACCTATCATTCTGACTTTTCTTTTGATGGAGACATTTCAAATTCAATATTCCCAAATCCAACTCCCTAAAATGTCTTAAAACCAAGCCCTACATTCCTGCATTTATTCTCTTGTTCAGCACCATCATCATGGCCTTGAGTATTGACTTTTACCTTCCTCCTGTCTGTGATGACTGCAGTGCCTTCTACCTGGGAACTGGTCCCTTGACTCTGGTCTGTTCTCTGAGTACCCACATTTTCCCACCAGGGCCTGTTACAGTTTGATGGCACCCATGTTGCTGAAGCTCGGTGAGACTCCGTCTGTCTGGCTCAGTCTTTTGCAGTGGAATGGAGCTTGCTTTCATCAGGCAGAGTTAGAAAACACCCCAGGCTTTTTTACTGGGTCCAGTAGTTTTCTGCCTTTCTCTTCCACAGCAAAGGTAAGCTGACCTTAAAGATTCCACATTTTTACCACAGGAAAGAAGGAGGGTTGAGGCAAACTGTGAAAAGCTGTCATGTAAAATGAAATGATTTTTTTTTGATAGCTATGCACCCCGGGAAATTGATTTTTTCAGACATGATGATTGCTTTTCATTTTAGCACATGGAGATAGGTGGGTCCTGTTGGTGCTAAAATTAGATAGATATATCTGACATTTGAAGCCCAAACAAAGGACCTACTATAGCTAAAATATTCATTTCCATGTATTTATTTCTAGATTGCTTCTTTCATCAAAAGATTGTAGGAAAGGGTTTAAAACATTGTTCTTGGTGGGAAGATATAATAATAATTATAATTTTAAAAATTTCAGCTACAGAAAAATAATATGTACAAAATATAACAAACAAGTGTATGAAATTTGAAGAACTCCTTAAGGACTATGTTTGAACCACTCTAGTACAGTGAAAACAAAGGACCTGTCATCACTGTGACCAAATCCTTGAGAAAAACAACTGAAAGGTGAGAAGACTTATTCTGGTTGTGCTTTGAGAGGTTGCAAGCCGTGGTCAGTCAACTCCATCACTTGTAGGCTGAGATGAGGCAGAACCATCAAGGCAGAATGGAGTGGCAGAGGAAAGTTGCTTGCCTCATGGAGGCCAGGAAGCAGAGAGAGGGGAAAGAGCAGAGTGGAGGGCCTGGGAACCAGAGATAGTCCCGAGTTCACATCTCATGATCCACTTCTTTCAACAAGCCCCACTTCCTGTTCCCATCATCTGCCAATAATATCAAATGATTCAATCACTTCTCCAAAGTGCATCAACCTCCAAGCTTTCAGCACACTGAGCCTTTTTGGGAAACATTTTTGGTCCCAAGTCTAAGAAGACTGCTGTAAAATATGGTTTCATGTGAAAAAGTGATTTTTTTTATTGTCAAGAAATACAAATGTTATGAATGCTGTATTAGTTTTAAAAGAACAATTCACAGTAAAAATGAAATCTGAAAATGACCCTGTGAAAACTACTTTTCACTTAAAATTCTTTTTCTTTAACTATCATAACTAATTTTTTATATACCTATACATAACCATATACATAGTTTTTCTTTCAGTTTGTCACATAAGTGCAACAATATGATGGTTACATACGTGTGACTTATTTATTTCACGATAAGTATATTCTCAAGGTGCATCCATTTAAGTGTGAAAGTGTCTGGTTTATCGTTCTTCATAGCTGAGTAGTATTCCATAGTACAGAAATACCACATCTTTTTTGTCCATTCCTCAGTCGATGAGTGTTTAGGTTGTTTCCAAGATCTAGCTATTATGAACTGTGCAGCTATAAACATAGGTGCACATATATCACTATGGTATGATGTTTTTATTTCTTTTGGGAAGACACCCAGAAGCGGAATAGCTGAGTCAAATAGGACCTCCAATCCTAGATTTTTGAGGAATCTCTACACTGACTTCCACAGCAGTTGCACCAGCCTGCATTCCCACTGACAGTGGGGAAGGGTTCCTTTTTCTCCACAGCCCTTCCCGCATTTGTTATTGGTTGACTTTTTAATACTAGCCATTCTTTCTGGGGTGAGGTGGAATCTCAGTGTTGTTTTAATTTGCATCTCTCAAATGACCTGTGCTGTTGAACATTTTTTCACGTATTTATTTGCTGTTTGTACTTCTTCATCTGAAGAGTGTGTGTTCCTCTCAGATGCCCAATTTTGGATTGGGTCTTTAAATCTTGGAGAACTGATTTTTTTAAGTTCTTCATACATTCTCGATAGTAATCCTTTATCTGAGGGAGAGCTGGCAACATTTTCTCCCACATTGTAGGTTGTCTCTTCACTTTGTTGGTGGTTCTCTTGCTATTCAAAAGCTTTTCAATAGGATGAAATCCCATTTGTTGATTCTTTGTGATAGTTCCTGTGCAGTTTGGCTTTTATTCATAAAGTCTTTGCCTACACCAATATCTTCAAGAATTTTACCTATTCTGTCTTCCAGGAGGTTTAATGTTTCTGTTTTAATGTTGGGATCTTTAATCCATTCAGATTTTAACCTAGTACATGGTGAAAGATATGGGTCCAGTATTAACCTTCAGCATGTGGAAAGCCAGTTTTTCCAACACCATTTATTAAAGAGGCTAACTTTCTTCCAATGAATGTGCTTGGTACCTTTGTCAAAAATAAGGTAGCTTAGTGTGTCTGCAGTTGTTTCTGCATCTTCTAATCTATTCCATTGATCTTTGGGTTTGTATTTTTTTTTCAGTACCACACTGTTTTTATCATGGTAGCTTTTATAGTGTAAGTTCATGTCAGGACCTGTGATGTCCCCTGTCTTGTCTTTGTTGCCCAGGATTGCCTTTGCTATTCTAGGTCTCATCTGGTTCCAGATGAATTTTAGGATTCTTTTCTCTCATTCTGTGAAATATGCTATTGGAATTTTGATTTGGATTGCATTGAATCTGTATAATAGTTTTGGAAATATGGCCATTTTCACTATAATGATTCTTCCTACCCAAGAGCACGGGATATCTCTCCATTTTCTAATATCCTCTTCAATCTCTTTTTCAGAGTACTATAGTTTTCAATATAGAGGTCTTTTACATCTTTTGTTAGATTGATTCCTAAGTATTTCATTTTTTTGGATGCTATTATAAAAGGTATTGTTTCCCTGATTTCTCTCTCAGTGAGATTGTTATTCATGTACAAGAAGGCTATTGATTTTTGAGCATTGACTTTGTAACCATCTACATTGCTAAACCTGCTTATTAAATCTAGAAGTCTTTGGTGGAGTTATTGGGATCTTCTAGGTAGAGTATCATGTCATCTGCAAATAGTGATTTTAATTTCTTCCTTTCCTATCTTTATTCCTTTTATTTATTTCTCTTGTCTAATTGCTCTGGCTAAAGTTTCCAGGACTATGTTAAATAAGAGTGGAGACAGTGGATATCCTTGTCTTGTTTCCGATTTTAGAGTGAAAGCTTTCAGTTTTTGTCCGTTTAGTATGATGTTCACTGTTGGTTTGTCATAGATGGTTTTTATCAGATTGAGATAGGGACTATCTATTCCAATTTGCTATAGGGTTTTTATCATGAATAGTTGTTGGACTTTGTTGAAAGCTTTTTCTGCATCTATTGAGACAATCATATGATTTTTATTGTTGGCTCTGTTAATATAATGCATTACATTTATGGATTTATGTGTATTGAAGCATCCTGGCATCCATGGGATGAATCCCACTTGATCATGGTGTACAATCTTTTTGAGGATTTGCTGCAGTCTGTTTGCCAGTATCTTACTGAGGATTTTTGTATCAATGTTCATTAGGGAGATTGGCCTGTGTCTTAGTTACTTTTCACTCATTGCCAAGACAAAATACCTGACGCCCAAAATTAGGGAAGGAAAGGTTTATTCTTATAGTTTCTCGGGAGTTTCAGTCCATACTTAAGTTGGCTCCAAGGCAGCATGGTGTGGAGGGGCTGCTGTTCATTGTAGCTGCAAGCTGCAAGGCGTGTTGGTGAGAGAGAGGGCAGAAGTGCAGAAGCACAAGAGGAAGACCTGCCTTCCCTTACACCATATCTTAGCTCCACCCCTGGGCATGTGCAATGCTCACATTGCCAATACCAGTGCTAGACAACAAACTGAACACAAGCACTAGACTCAGCCCCATCAAAAGTATGAGGACTTGGGGGTACATAGCCTATCACCCGATACAGCCTGTAATTCTGCTGGGCCCTTCTCTGGTTTTGGAATCAGAGTAATGCTTGCTTCCAGGAATGAATTTGGGAGTATTGCTTCCCTTTCAATTTCATTAAGCAGTTCGAGAAGTAGTGGTGTTAGGTCTTCACTAAATTTCTTGTAGAATTCAGCAGTGAATCCATCAGGGCCTGGGCTTTTCTTTGTTAATAGGTTTTTAATTACATCCTTAATGAAAGAGTGATTTGGGAGATCACAGCCCATCCTTGTTGTCATCTAGAAAGGCTGATCACTCTGTCACCTGATGACAATAGGCCATCAGTGTTGTACTAGTTCTTTGTACTGAAGGGCCACAGAATATTAACTTGTATAGAACTCTCCTAGGTGCCCACAAGTGGATTAGCCTATGAGACTGGAAGTTTACCAGCTGCAGTAGGCTCTGTCAGTCACAAGCACATGGTATTTTATTTAATGCCTACCAGAATCATATGAGATATAGTCTGATGCCAGTAAACAAAGGCTTGGCAAAGCTAATAATGACCATGACTAGGACTAAAATTGCCCCAAGTTAGTTGTTCGGTGCACAAGATGTCTATTAGGGAATTCCCTAGGGCTCAAGGACTATGAAGCGGAGTAGCAGGGCCAGGATGTTGTAGAGGCAAGGGCAAGGGCAAGAAGTCAAAGTGTGACTCAGTCCTCATGGTTACCATGGCTGACTGTAAGACGAGTTTGGGTGCTAAGTCAGTTAAGTGGGGTCATGCACTGGGTGATAATTTTCAGGCCTTTATTTTCTACCTTGGTCAAGCACTGGAGGTAGGCCACCCTATCAAGGTGATGATTGAAGAGGAATTTCCTTAAGCATGAGAAAATCTATGAAGGCTAGCTTCTGATAGACCTGTTAGTAACTGGGGCATTAAGCATTTCCTTGAAGAACACGAGCAGCTCATCTCTATGTCCACTATGGTCATGGCAATTAGAATGTATTAGGTGCTTAATGAGAATTAATTAATTAACTCTCAAGAGCAATCCTATATGTAGGTTTCCTATTCTTTATGTCTTCCTTTTTTCTTCTCCCAGATGAGTAAAATAAAGCTCATGAAGATAAAGTGCTTGTCCTAGGTTGCACAGATTATAAGTGATAGGGTCCAGATTTGAACTCTGGTTATCTTCTTATTTTCCAATAATGTGTCACCAAAGTAGTGAGAGTTGCCAAGCAGAAGGGATAAACCAAATTGTTTCACAAGGGAGAATAATATCCTTGAGTTTGAGAAACAAGAATGCAAAATACATCGTGTAGCAATAAAAGGAAAGCAGGGATTTGAAGGATGCAAGTTTTGAATCTAGTACCTCCTGACAGCATAGCTTTGATCAAATCTCATAACCATTCCAATGTCAGCTTTCTCATTTTTGCAGTGGACATGAAGATACATTTTTCTCTGGCCTATACAAAGGGCCATCAGAATTTACATAGCAGGAAGTAATATTATGTGCTCTTCCATGTCAAACTGTTCCATCTGCATGTACCTGCTGGAAGGATCAAGGACCTTACTGACAGAGGAAGTGGCATTCCTGGGCCTTGCAAGATAGTGATGGAAAGAGGAGGAAGATGGGATGAGGAGCAACATTAGTGAGTAAACGCCCATCCTGAAATGGAGTGATGAATTTCTTAACAAGATTTCCTAGACCTTTCCTGTGCGATTTCATCGATTCACCTCACAGCCAGGTAGACAAGAGCTGTTATTATCTCATTTTTTAGAAGAGAAAACAGGCTCAGAGAGGTTGTGCAATCTTCTTTTCTTATAGTTACTGGTGTTAGAATCAGTCTGCACCTACATGTGAAGGATGAAAAAGTCCATACTTCTGGCATAATGCCACACTAATGTTGTCACATGCTATGTCTGCTATGGAAGGCAGCACTGTCGAGAGAGAGAACAAGTCAGGCTTTTAACTGGAATTTCTCTGTTGGTTAAGCTGTATTTGCAGGAGTGTTGGAGTCAGCAAGATTCCCAACAGGTTTGCACAGAAAGTATTCTTTCTTTTAACTATGTTTCCTCGCCCAGGTGATCTCTCTCTCTGCAGCTCCATGAGGCTGTGCCTGTTCCTCAGGACTCAGGGAAGAAGGGTTACTAGGTTCTGAAGACTTACCTCTCCCACATGATGGCCCCTTGCAGAAGAGAATGGGTGGGTGATTGTCCCTGCGATTCACACTCATTAACCTGCATATTAAAGGAGGAAACGATTCAAGTGTACAAGGAGAGGAATTCAAGACTCAGCCAGTGGATCCGAAGTTTCAGCAGACTGATGCTAACATGTAGATGGAAGAGAAACAGAATGACAGCAAGTCCTCAGAAGTGCTCAGGACAGGAGTCAGTGTTTACTATCACCCCGGGCTAGGGTGATCTTGCATTCTTTACATCTCTCTTCTGCTACATTGTGAAGGTGGAGGAAGGTGGAGGCAGAGAGAATATCCTAACAGCAAGAATGGCCTGAGTGTTACAGGACAATCTGTGCTGTCACTAACCCTGAATTCATGGAGATGCACAGGCAAAATCAGAGGACCTTGAGTCAGAGATTTCTTGTGGACAATTTTAGCATTAACTTCAGGCTAGAAAAAATGATGTCAAGCATCTTTCTGAATCCACAGTTCTATGATGCAACAATTCCCCAGGTAACCTGAAACCTACTCTGTTATTAGTCTAAGACTCTTGAGTAGGCAGATAAGGATATGCCAGGTGCCCGTGTCTCTGGGACCACAGGGCTTACCTTCACAGCCGCAGGTGCACAGCTATGGATCCCTGTGTCTCTGCCAGGCCCAAGAAAGGCCTGGGGCTGTCTTCTCTCCCATAAGGGGAAGGAAGGCTGGTGGGGATGAAGTGTTCCTGAGGTTGGAGGAGCAGAAGCAGAAAGTTAAGCTGGAGAACAGCAGATGTAAAGTAAACTGTATGAAATAAGGCAAAGACTGAATACTCAAATGCTGCTAAATGTGTGCTGGTGAGTGGACCCTAGCTGGTCCCCCCCCCCAGCCTCTCCTTACCTGGGTTGGGGCCCTCTCTGGCAGTGGGCCCCAAACTCGGAACAGTTCTACAGAACATCCAAGGCTAGGGCTGTGGGGAAAGCAGTTTTTAAGGCAGGGTTGTGCATCGAGAATTTATTTATAAGGAAATAAATGACAAATCTTTAATTCGGTGCTCCCTCTGTGACAAATATCAGCATAATGACAGGGCTTTCTTTTGGATCACAATTTTTTGTTCTCTCACAACATGATCTAGACTTAAAATCTTTTCCTCCAGCTCTAAGTGGAATCACTGATTAGGCAAACTGCTGATGTATGTGCAAAATTAGCCTGCTCACCATGTCAGAGCCTACTAATTGTGTAAGAATGTGAATTCCAAGGCCTGCTCTGAGCAGAACGCTGTTCACCCTGACAGGAGTGTGTACAGTGTGGAAAGCCCAGGCCTCTGATGGGTAAGCTGATTGGGCAAGTTCCAGGTGCTAGATTTGCCCTACTCAGATTTCTTCCTGACCAGATTTATCAAGCCTCTTGCCCTTTAGTGCACAGTGTTGTAAGCATCCAGTTAAAAACAAATGCCATACGAATGAGGACCTTCGATAAGAGAATCACTCACACCAAGGCAACAAATACACAATGAGCATTGGGTTTTTGCTAGACATTGTGCTGGTACTGAGCCCAGCAACAGACCTCAGTAAATTAGTAAAGAGAAAGTGTCCTGGACTACGCCAAGTCTAACATGTTGTAATGCAATTATGGTGCATTTCTCAGGAGGTCCAGAAGAGAGAGGGATCACTTTTGTGGGGATGCAGGGAAGCTACTCAGTGAAGATGGCATCCAAGCTGGGTTTTTGAGTTGAGTTTAGAATCTGATTGAGAAGGGGCAGACTTTTCAGATAGAAGAAAGAAGAAACACAGAGACAGATGCAGCAGAGAGATGGACAGATGGGAACATTTTGCAAAGGAACAAAATGGTCATGAGTCTGTAGGCTTTTAGAACTCCATTTTATCTGATATACTGACTTACTTTGCAGGTGAGAGAACTAGAGGCAGAAGTGAATTTTCCAAATCTAAAACCTCAGTCTACTCAGTTACTCACACCACCTGTGTGTGTGAATTTGTATTTGCCATTCTTTGGACATATTTACATAATGGGGTTAATTATATCTCATATCAGTGTGCTTGGCACCAGTTTTTCCTCTGCTTGCCAAGTCTACAAAGATCATCTCTTTACTCTTCCACTTTAAATGCATCCATCAGCCCACCAATCAATTAGTCTATCAAACACATATAAAGAAACTACTGTCAGGCAATCTATGTGCTATTTGTTTATATGCCCTTTAGAACTATACATTTCTTTGAGTTGCTCATCCTTTAAATGCTTACTCAGTCTTTCCTTCTTTTATCTTTCTTTCTTTCTTTCTTTCTTTCTTTCTTTCTTTCTTTCTTTCTTTCTTTCTTCCTTTCCCCTTCTTCTCTCTTTTTCTGTCTCTCTCTGTCCCTGTCTCTCTGTCTCTCTGTCTCTGTCTCTGTCTCTATCTCTGTCTCTCTCTCTCTCTTTTGCAGTGTTGGAAATTGAACTCAGGGCTTTGTATATGCCAGTCAAGTGTTCTACCATGGTCTTATACTCCTGCTAGTACTTCTTTCATTTAAAATGTTTCATTTTGCAATACCTTATATTTACAGAAATCACAAATTTAGGGTATATTTCCTGCTAACTCTTCTTACCATATTCTATGACCATAGTATATTTGTCACAAAAAAGTCCTTATTCTTGATTTGAGATGCAAAAAAACCTTAGAACCCATTGTTTTTCCATTCCAAATGTGCTAAAAAGGACAGGTTTCAGGGATGAACAGGCACATGGTACAGCTTAATATAATGTTCGAAGTTCTGTCTCAGTTTATCCAGGAAAACTGCTGCCTGTCCAGCACCATTAGTTTGCATTCATTAAGATGAGCATGATGGAGATTCATTCCTGACAGACCCTTTCCATTTGCAGAAGTTAGTCTCACATGTCCTTTTCCAGAATCTGGGGAGCTCTGTTACACATGGAAGCTGCTAGTAGCCAGGCGCACAGGACATCATGGTCCCTCCTGCCTCTCCTCCACCCAGGCCCGGTGCTTTTAACCCCACCATGGAGTTATGAGGCTGTCAGGCTGCAGAGTTCATCTCCAGCCTTCTTCTCAGGCCCTGGTGACATGGGCTGATTGAATACACATAGATGTCAGAGCAAATCACCACGTCTGGGAATTGTCGGCCAAACAGTCTGTGGAATAAAATGCACACATTGCCAAAGTGTGGAGGAGGTTAGAAAGCAAGATATCTTGACAGAGAGAGAAGTGTTGGAATTAATTCATAAACGTGTCAGATGGAAATTAGCAGCTGAAGGTTTGCAGAGGGAGAAGAGACAGGGGGAGAGAGAAGAGGGAAGAGACAGACAGATGGAGAGGGGGAGGGAGATGGTGGAAAATAGAGCAGAGATGCAGCTTGGCTTCACAGTCTTGCTTTACCCTCTGATGAAGCTGCCTGTGCTTTTGCAGGGATCCTCTCCTGCCTCCATCTTTTGTTCCTCTGTTGACCTCTGCCTTCAGCAGCCCCAGCCCCTGGACTCCTCCCAAACGCCCACTTCTACAACAGTTGTGCTTTTCATAAACATGGGATTTCCTGTGTCTGGAGGAGGAAACTCTCCGCCAAGTGCAGCAGTCTTGCTGCATGCCCTGATGAGAAGAGAAGGACGTGGCTTCAGAGAAAGGACTTGTGTCTGACATGTGGATCTTGTCTAATCCCACTGGGCCTCCACTTTCCACCTATGGAGTTAGGATTATAGTGCAGGTTACATGAGACTGCACATGCAAGGCAGTTATCTCAGGACAGGGAATGCTGCATGAGCTCAGTAAGTTGCTCATCACAGTTCTTAACTGTTATGGTTTGCATCTTAAATATTCCCCAAAGGCCCATATGCTAAAGAATTTGTTGCCACCTAGCATATTGGGATTGCTAGAACCTTTAGAAGGCCAGGCCTAGCAGGAGGAAGTTAGGTTTTTGGGCCTGTACTCTTAAGGGGACACTGAAAACCAAGCTCCTGTTTCTTTCTCTGCTTCCTGGATGCTGTGAGGTGAGGCCCCAAGTCCACCACAAAGCAATGGAGCCAGCTAGCAGCAGACTGCAACTGCTGAAACTGGGGGCCCAAAGAAACTTTTTCTTCTATAAATTATTTATTCAAGGACTTTTTTTCATAGCAACAAAAGTTAATATATTAACAGTATCAGGAATAGGAGTTGTAGATTATAAATTCTTTCTCTGGTTCCATACTTCAAAGTTCAATCTTTGTGATTAAGATGGAGAGACCCACGCAGATTGTTTTCTTCTGTTTCAAAGCCAGGAGGGACACATGTTTCCCAAATTCCATTCCTTAATTGATCATTGGAAGTGTGCCCCATAGTAGTGAGTCTGTTGGAAGATGCCGCATTCTGGAACATAACACAGGCAATCACCCAACTTCATCTTGAAAGAAACAATGGAGATTAGCTTGTGTGTGATGAGGCAGGGATGACTTCATGTTTTCCTCCTCCTGCTGAGTACTGCCAGAGTGCCCCCTGAAATATCTTCTCCTTCCAATTTCCTTGCTAACCCCAGATTCAAGGTGCCACATTTAAATCTGGGTTATGTATTAGGGTCATGTGTAGATTCTGAATTTTTCTAAAGTAAATGTAGGTAAATTGAAGCCCTGTGAATAATTAGGACTCTTAGAGAGCTATTTCTGGTCTCTCTATAGTCTATTTCTTTTTTTTCTCTCCATGGCATCTAACCCCTTGCTCTGTGCCTCTTTAGAACCTCTTCCCTACTTATGAGACAGAAAAACAAACTATGCTTTGGAAAAACTCCATTCACTCCAATGCATGACCTCTAATTAGGCTTTGTCTTTTGAGAAAGAAATGTTAGGCATTAGCTTATCTATGGATAAGTATTTGTGAGGGGGCACCAGGGTCTTTTCCTTCTTTTGCTTTTACTATGACATTCCTAAAGAAATACTTGCTTTAGCCTTTTCAGAATGGCTGCTTCCAAGGCACATTACAAAGTATTATGCTTCAATTTTATGAATCACCTGGGTTAGACAATGGTGTGCAGGCATTTGATCAAATATTATTCTAGGTGTTTCTGTCATGGTAATTTTTAGATGAGATCAACATTTAAATTGGTGGTCTTTGAGTAAAGCAGATTATCCTTCATCATGTGGATGGGCCTATCTCATTATAAAAGAAAACACAATTTCTCCAATACAGTCTTAGGGCCCAAACTGTCGCATCAGTTATTTCCTGGGTACCCAACCTTCCTCCATCCTGCCCAAGATGCAGGCTGTGAATTTCATAATCTCTACAATCATGTAAGCCAGGTCCTTAAAATCAATCTTTCTTTTCCTCTTCCCTTTTCTCTTTCCGCCCATTCCCTTCCCGATATAAACCTGTATATATGTATATGTAAGATAACTAAAAAGAACACTGCTGAATGTATTCGTTACTGAGAAAGAACAATTAATACTCATATGATTAGATCAATATTGCATGTCTATATCTGTTAATGTAAGAAACCATTTTAAAGATAACGATGTGCAATTTTGCAACCATTGTCAAGCTTCTATCTTCCAGTTTTGTAAACCTGCAATGTTGTGTATTTACTCTAGTTGTTTGCTTGTCTCTTTCGCTTGTTGTTTTTACTATATATGTTGTTTTTTTTGTTGTTGTTGTAGTTTTTGTTTGTTTTGTTTTTCTTCACTCAAATAAAAAAAAATCAATCTTTCTTTCTTTTTCTCCCCACTTTGTCTGTATAGAGATAGATGGAATATATATATTCCAGATGTAACACTGATTTCATTCAGTCAGTGACAGCAGTTTAGAAAGAGGAAAGAGAAATTTTGGGATTATATACAGAGAAATACTTTCTGTGCTAGGGTAAGGGGTGAGGGGCAGAGCATCAGAGGATGAAGAGGTTGCGTTGGCACAGATTCAAGACATTGATGTATCACGGAAGGGTGATAGTGATGTTCACAGCAGGTAGGTTTTTAATGGTGTCCAATCCAATGTACCTCAAACCACTTGGCCAAAACCCACAACACTTTAAACCCATACCATTTAAAGTGTGACTAGAGGCCTAGTGCATACAGCAGAGCTTGAGGGCCTGTGCCAACACATGTGCAAAGACTGGGCTATGTAAAGAAATCACACTTTATGAGAAGCCTACTCCTAATGCCAAATTGCCATGCAATGATTATGTAAATCATGCGCTATGTTTTGATGAATCTGGCTGTGTTTTATTGAGTAGAATCCTCATATCTGAAGCCCATCTTCATTGTTTGTTAGCCATGTGGTACGGCCACCTGCTTTCCCACCATGATTAACTTCTCACAATATAAATAATGGTGTGTTCCAACATAGTAGTAAACGAGTGTAGAAATTTTTTTCTTTATTTTTTATTTAAAAGAGAAAAAGCATAGGAAAGAAAAGCAAATAACAACAACAAACCCAAAACAATAACAATATAGGTTTTCAAAACAAGATGATAGGAATTTAACAGTGGTTCTTATATTGTATATTGTTATCTTCAGGAATTGCTTAGGTTACCAAATATAGACATGCAAAATCGATCTGATCATATGAGTATTAACTGTTCTTTTCTGAGTACTAATAGAATTAGTAGTATAGTCATGTTAGCTATCTTATGTATATACATACAAATTTATATCTTTTTCCATTGCCCTTCCTTCTTTTGTCCTTACCCCACCCAAGTTACTTTTCCACTTTGTGCAGTTTCTTACCCTTACACAATATTTATTGTACATTTTGAATCTTACTTGGTCTTTTAGTTTCTTACACTAGGGAGGCAATATGGTATTTATACATGTGAGTTTGATTTATTTCACTTATGTGTATGGTCTCAAGTTGCATCCATTTACCTATAAAAGCCTTGATGCAATCTTTCTTTATAGCTGAGTAGTACTCCATTGTATAAAAATACAACACATTTTTTATCCATTCCTCGATTGATGTACACTTGAGTTGTTTCCAAGATTTGACTATTATAAATTGTGCTGCTACAAGCATGAATGCACATATATTATTGGGGTATGAGATTTTCAATTCTTCTAGGAAAATGCCCAGAAGCAGGATAGCTGGGTCAAATGGAACCTCTAATCCTAGATTTTTGAGGAATCTCCACACTGATTTCCACAGTGATTGCACCAGTCTACACTCTCACCAACAATGGAGAAGAGTTCTTTTTTCTCCACAGTCCTTCCAGCATTTGTTATTGGTTGATTTCTTGATCTTGGCCATTCTTTCTAGAGTGAGATGGAATCTCAGTGTTGTTTTAATTTGCACTTCTCTAATGACTAATGATGCTGAACATTTTTTCATATATGTATTTAGATTTGTATTTCTTCATCTGAGAAGTGTATATTTACCTCACATGCCCATTTTTGGATTGGGTCTTTGAATTTTGGGGGCCTGACTTTTAAAAATTTTTTAAATTCTTTGTATGTTCTAGATAGAAGTTCTTTGTCTGAGGGACAGTTGGCGAAGATATTTTCCCAACTCATTGGTTTCCTTTTCACTTTGTTGAAGATTTCCTTTGACATGCAAAAACTAAGACAAGATTTCAGTTGTTGATTCTGGGAAGTATTTCCTGTGAAGTTTGATTTTTGTTTATGAACTCTCTACCTACCCCTATGTCTTCAAGATTTCTACCTACTTTGTCTTCTAGCAGGTTTAGCATTTCTGTTTTAATATTTAGATCTTTGATCCACTTGGACTTCAGTTTACTGCATAGTTTACTACATGGATCTAGTTTTTGTTTTTGGCATAAGGAAATCCTATTTATCCAGCACCACTTATTAAAGAGGCTATCTTTCTTCCAGTGAACATGTTTAGCCCCTTTGTCAGAGATAAGGTAGCTAAGTATCTTTGTAGTTGTGGCTGTATCTTCTAATCTATTCCATTGATCTTCAGGTCTGTTTTGATTCCAGTACCATGCTAATTTTATCACAGTAGCTTTGTAGTATTATTTCAGGTCAGGGATTGTGATACCTCCTGCCTGGCCTTTGTTGCCCAGAATTGCCTTTGCTATTCTGGGTCTCTTCTGGTTCCAGATGAATTTTAGGAATGGTTTCTCTAGATCTGTGAGGTATGCTAATGGCATTTTGATTGGAATTGCATTAAATCTGTATGAACATTTTGGGAAAATGACTGCTTTCACAATGTTTGCTCTTCTGATCTATTAATGAGAAACATCTTCATTTTCTAAAATCCTCTTCAATTTCTTTTTTCAGAGTACTGTAATTTTCAATGTATGTATCTTTTACTTTCCTTGTTAGATTGATTCCTAAGTATTTCATTTTTTGAATGCTATAGTGAATGATGTGGTTTCCCTTATTTCTCTCTCATTGAGTTTGTTGTTTGTATACAGGAATGTTACTGATTCCTGAGTGTTGACTTTGTAACCAGCTACATTACTGAATTTGTTTATTACATCTAGAAGTCTTTTGTTGGAGTTTTTGGGGTCTTCTACGTCCTTTTATTTCCCTCTCTGGTTTAATTGCTCTAGATAATGTTTCCAGAACTATATTGAATAGGAGTGGTGATAATTGACATCCTTGTCTTGTTCCTGATCTTAGGTTGAAAGTTTTCAGATTTTGTCCATTTAGTAAGATGTTGGCTGTGGGTTTATCATATATGGCTTTTATCAGATTGAGATAAAGACCATCTATTCTGATTTTCCATATTTTTTTATCATGCATGAGTGTTGGATTTTGTTAAAAACTTTTTCTGCATCTTTTGAGATGAACATGTGATTTTTGTCTTTGGGTCTGTTGATATGTTGTATTATGTTTATTGGTTTTCATATGTTGATCCACCTCTGCATTCCTGGAATGCATCCCACTGTATCAGGGTGTATAATCTTGATTATTTGCTGCAGTCTGTTTGCCAGTATTTTATTGAGGATTTTCACATCTATGTTCATTAGGGAGAGTGGCCTGTAATTATCTTTCTTGGTTGGGTCTTTCTCTGATTTTGGTATTAGGGTAATTCTTGCTTCCAGGAATGAGTTAGGGAGAATTACCTCCCTTTCAGTTTCCTTGAAGAGATTGAGGGGTGTTGACATTAAGCCTTCCCTAAATTTCTTGTAGAATTCAGTAGTGAATCCATCAGGACCTAGGCTTTCCTTTGTTGGTAAGGTTCTAATTAAGTTTTTAATTTCATTAAATGAAATTGGGTTATTCAGCAGTTTTACATCTTTTTGACACAGCTTTGGTAGTTCATATGTTTCTAGGAATCTTTCCATTTCTTCTGTGTTATTGAACCTATGAGAGTAAAGTTTTTTGAAGTAGGTATTGATGATCTTTTGTATTTCCGCAGGGTCTGTAGTGATTTCACCCTTTTCATTTCTTATTGCATGGATTTGAGTTTTTCTTTCCTCTTTTTGATAAGGTTGACTTAAGGGTTTATCAATTTTATTTATTCTTTCAATGAACCAACTCTTTGATTCATGAATTCTTTGTATTTTTTTTTTTTTTTAGTTTCTATTGTATTGATTTCTGTGCTAATCTTCATAATTTCTTCCCTTTTTGGGCTTTGGGCTTGACTTGCTCTTCTTTTTCTAGAAGTTTGAGGTGCAGTATTAGGTTGTTTATTTGCATTCATTCCATTATCCTGATGTGGGAATTTACTGCTATAAATTGCCTTCTGAGGACTGCTTTCATTGGTTCTGGTAAGATGTGTTCACATTTTTGTTCAATTGCAGATATTGTTTAATTTCTTCTGTGACTCTTTGGTTGTTTAGGAGAGTGTTATTTAATTTACATGTGTTTACGGGATTCCTGTGGGTTTTATGTCATTAATTTCCAATTTTATTGCAGTATGGTTAGATAATATGCTTGGGAATATTTCAATTCCTTTGCATTTACTTAAGCATTCTCTGTGTGCTAGTATATGGTCTATTTTAGAGAATGACCCCTGTGCAGCTGAGAAAAATGTGTATTCTGATGTTGCGTAAAACAGTCTGTATGCATCTACTAGGTTCATTTGTTCAGAAGTTTGATTCAGTTCTGTTATTTGTTTGCTGATTTTTTAATTTGGTTGTTCTGTCTCTTTGTGACATTGGGGTGTTAAGGTCCCCCATTATAATGGTATTGTTGCTTACTTGACTTTTCATGTCTATAAAGATTTGTCTTACATAGTTAGGTGTTGCCATATTTGGTGCATATACATGTATAATTATAACCTCTTCCTCTTGTGGTTTTCCCCTAACAAGTATATAGTGACTTTATTTATTTCTTTTGATTGTTCTTGGTTTGAAGTTTACATTGTCTGCAAACATAATAGCTACTCCCACTTTTTTTTCTGAGTTCCGATCACATGAAGTATTGTCTTCCATCCTTTGACTTTTAGTCTATGAATTTCTTTTTGAGTTAAATGTGTTTCTTATATACAGCACATTGTTGGATTTTGTTTCTTAATCCTTTCTGTCAGTCTGTTTCTTTTTATTGGTGAGTTGAGAACATTTACTTTGATGGATATAACTGATATGTACTGACTTATCATTGTCATGTTATCTTTCTGTTGTTGGCTCCTTACTTTTTCTCTCTGTTTAAGTGTTTGCCCTATTTTGTGGTTTCCTTCTGCTGTTGTTCTTGAAATTATAGTCATCTTTATCTCTTTCTAGAGTATCGTTCAGTACTCTGTAGTGTTAGTTTGGTGGTAATGAATTTCTTCAGTTGTTCTTTGTCATGGGAGTATCTTATTTCTCCTTCAATTTTTAAAGATAGTTTTGCAGGGTATGTCAATTTGAGTTGAAAGTTGTTTTCTTTCAAGACTTGAAATACTCTATTTTAAGCTTTTCATGATTTAAAGGCTTTTATTGAAAAGTCTTCCATGATTCTGATAGGTTTTCTTTCATAGGCAATTTATGTTTCTTTTCTCTGACAGCTTTTAGTATTCTTTTCTTCTGCTGAAATTCTGGGATCTTAATTATTATATGTCTGTGTGAAAATTTATCTTGGCTGTGTTCTATATGCCTCAGTTATCTGTATATCAGATTCTTTTCCTATGTTTGGAAGATTTTCTGCTTTATTTCTATAAATAGTCTTCTTATGTCATTTGTGTTGACCCCTGCTTTTTCATTGACACCTATCAGTCTTATAATATTTCTCTTTGCATTATCTTACAGTTGTTGAATTGTTGTTTCCTGGTTCCTTGTTGTTTTCAAGAGATCTTTTCTTTCATGATCATAAGCTTCCATCCTGTCTTCAAAGTCTGAGAGTCTATTTTCAGCTTCATTCAACTAGTTTTGCCAGCTGTCATTGTAATTTTTACTTTCCCAAATATCCCTTTGAATTTGTTTCATGTATTGTGTTTCTGTCCTATATTGTTCATTCAAAGTTTCCACCATTTTCTTATGTTCCTCTATTGGTGTCAGAACTTTAAAGTGATACAAATTGAACTAATCTAATTCCTCTTTTTTACCTCCAGCTAAATTACTACCAATAAAATCTCATCCAATGTCCAAATGTGGAGAGATATATTCAGTTTTTTGATATTTAGCATGTAAAGATGGAGTATCTAAAGCATCTTGAGATTGCTGAAAAATATGTATTACAAATACAAAATAATTTATTATTATTATTTGAATAAATATATTGAAAATGTACTGTCCACTAATGTCATAGCTTGTGTGTAGATATCCTGTCAAAACCTCATGAGGTCATAGGTACTTTTTCATAAGTGGTTTAATCTAGAGGGTGTGACACTGGGATAGATTCATGGCACAATGCTAGAATCAAGGGCACTAGGATTAAGGATGTGAGTGCTAGTTGCCTTAAGTGGTATGGCTAAGATATGAGGGATAGAAGAACTGTTGTATCCATGTTGTTTTGCTATATTCTGCCTTCAATGAACTATTTCTCCTCTTCAATGTCTGTCTGCCATGTTGCTCTGCCTTGGAACCAGACAATTATGGAGTGAACCCTCTACAAATTGAAATAAATAAACCTTTCCTCCATTAACTTTGGGTGTCAAGTATTTTGTATCAGCAACGTGAAAAGTAACTAAGACAGACTTTGGTACAAGAGTGATCTGTTGCTGTGATCTTACCTGCCCATGTGGCTCAAGAACATTTGGAACTGGCTTGTGCGAAGAATTTGGAAAGTTTTGGAGAAGCCAGTTAAAATAGAATGAAATGCCTTAGTCTGTATTTGATGGGAGATTCTGGTTAGAACTTGGGAGACAAGAAGGCTGATAGAAATATTTCTGGTAAAAACCAGGCTTTGGAGGTTTCTTCTGGAAAGAAGTACTACACTGGTTGTGGGACTAAAGATGATGTATGTTATGGCTTGGTAAAAAGTTTGTCTATGTTTTGCTTGTGTTCAGAGATTGCCTGAGACTGAGGTTAAGGACAGCAGACTAATTAATCTGGCAAACCAAATTTCACAGCAGTTTAATGTTGTGGCCATGACAATCTACTATTTTGGGCTTTTAGAAAGATTTATGTTGAGAATCAAAGAGCAAAGAACCCAACACAGTGATTCAAAATCTTTTGAGTTTGGCCAGAAAGAAAGCTCCAGCAAAGTTGTGGACTGCAAATATAGAGCACAGCAGAGATTGATTGATAAGAAGGAACAAGACAATGGAGAAGATGACCTGAGGAAATCACAACAAACAGCAGGTCTCTAGCCCTTGAAGTATCAAAGTTGCCCTGGTGAAAGAATTTGCTTTGAAAAGAGACCCACACAGCACTGTGTTCCAGAATGGTGACAGCCTAGAGAATTTGTTCCTCAGGATTAGGTTCAGATGCTCAGCAATCCAGGCATTTGACCCCTTCAATGAAGAGAGAAGGAAATCTGTCTACTGCTCTAGCTGGAATCAGACCCTGGCATGATTTGCATGGTCCTGGTTTTGGGGGTTCACAACTTGCCACAAATTTTTGGAGATGCTACAAGTGGAGCTATGTGATTCAATGTTTGCCCTGTTGGATTTTGGTCTTGCTTTTTCCCCATTGCTTACTATCCCCCTGTTTGTAACTTTTGGAATAGATATGTCTATCTTGTGTCACTGAATGCTGTAAGTGTTTACCTTTCATTGCATTTGTACAGGAGCTCACAGCTAAGAGTTTGCCTTAAATGTCAGAAGAGACTTTGGACTTGGATTTTTTAGCAATGCTGAAACTGTTAGAACTTTGACAATTCTTAGAGATGGACTAAATGTCTTTGCATAAAGAGATGTGCATGAGTCTTTGGGGGGCCAAGGGTGAAATTTTATGGCTTATGTTTAGATGTCCCCTCAAAGCCTCATTTGGTCATGGGTGGGGATGATTCAGAGGTGGCTGGTTTTAGAGTGTGTGATGCTGGAATCCATTCATGGAGCAATATCACAATCAAGGGCATGAGGATAAAGTGTGTTAGTGTTACTCACTCTAAATTCCTGGATAAAATATAAGGAACAGAAATAGCTGTTTCCGCCCTTGTTTCTTTGCCACCTTCTGCCTGTTATGCATTGTTTCTGCTCTGCAGTGTCTCTGTGCCAAGCTTCCCTACCTTGGAGCCAGCTGATTATGGACTGAAACCACTACAAACTGTGAGCTAAATGAACCTTCCCTCCTTTAACTTTGGGTATTGCACATTTTGTCTCAGCAATGAGAGAAGTAACTAAGGCAACCAAGAACTGTTCTGGGTATTGGTAATATAGTAATAAACCTTGAGGGAAATGGAGAAGTTTTAGCATTTTATACTTCTCCTTTCTAGAATTGAATAGAAACAGCCTTTTTTCTCTATGCATTGGTTTCTTTCAAAATAATGCCACCCATGTGGAGATTTTACAAGGATTTGTTTAAACAGTATATGACAGGTATTCATCCTAGTATCTGGCAATGGGAGGAGGGCAGAAGGATGATCATGATAACTGCTATTTTTTTAAGAAAAATGTTGGTTGATTGGTATATGATGGGTGGATCCAGAGATGGAATTTTTAAAAAATCTTGATTCATCTTATTGCATTTATTAATTATCAAACATGTGTATAATGTAATTACCAGAAGCAGTTTCCAACACCTTTAAAGAACTCTTTTTTTTAATTTAAAAGAAAAAAAGACACATATAAGAAAGACAAAAAACAAAAGAGACAAACAAATGACTAGAGTAAATGCACAACAGTAACATTACAGGTTTACAAAACAGGATGATAGAAACTTGACAATGGTTGCAATATTGTGTATTGTCATCTTCAAAATGGTTGTTTACATTAACAGATATAGACATGTAAAATTGATCTAACCATATGAGTATAAACTGTTCTTTCTCAATAACTAATACATTCAGCAGCATGTTTGTTTTAGTTATCTTACATATATATATATACATATATATATATATATATATATACAGATTTATATCTTTTCCTTTTCCCTTCCTTCTTTCCCACTTTTTCCTTCCCATTTACTTTTGCACTTCAAACTGTCTTTTACCCTTACATAGTATTTATTATAGATTTTGGATCATATATACTTTTCCAGTTTCTTACACTAGGGAGACAATATGGTATTTACACGTGTGGGTTTGATTTATCTCACTTATGAATATGGTCTCAAGTCATGTCCATTTACTTACAAAAGTCTCTATGCAATCTTTCTTAATAGCTGAGTAGTACTCCATTGTATAAAAATACCACATCTTTTTTATCCATTCCTTGATTGATGGGCACTTGGGTTGTTTCCAAGATCTGGCTATTACAAATTGGGTTGCTATAAACATGGATGCACAAATATCACTGTGGTATGATGTTTTCAGCTCTTCTGGGAAAATGCCCAGAAGTGGGATAGCTGGGTTGACTGGGATCTCTAATCGTAGCTTCTTGAGAAATCTTCACACTGACTTCCACAGTGGTTGCACCAGTCTACACTCCCATCAAAGGTGGAGAAGAGTTCCTTTTTCCCCACAGCCCCTCCAGCATTGCTTGTTGGTTGATTTTTTAATCTTC
This sequence comes from Dasyprocta punctata, assembly GCA_004363535.1. Lineage (NCBI taxonomy): Eukaryota > Metazoa > Chordata > Mammalia > Rodentia > Dasyproctidae > Dasyprocta > Dasyprocta punctata. Next base: position 54,080 of record RJWM01005581.1, read on the forward strand.
ACCATTCTTCCTGGAGTGAGATGAAATCTCAGTGTTGCTTTAATTTGCATTTCTCGAATGACCATTGATGTTGAACATTTTTTCATATTTTTTTTGCCATTTGTATTTCTTTCTCTGAGAAGTGTGTATTCATCTCAGATGCCCATTTTTGGATTGGGTCCTTGAATTTTAGGGGCCTGATTTCTTTTAATTCTTTATATATTTTAGATAGAAGTCCTTTGTCTGATGGACAATTGGCTAAGATATTTTCCCAGTTCATGGGTTTTCTTTTCACACTGTTGGAGATTTCCTTTGACATGCAAAAACTTTTTAGTAAGATGAGATCCCAGTTGTTGATTCTGGGAAGTGTTTCCCATGCAATTTGATGTTTGTTCATGAACTCTCTGCCTACTCCTATGTCATCAAGAATTTTAACTACTCTGTCTTCTAGTAAGTTTAGTGTCTCTGTTTTAATATTCAGACCTTTGATCCATTTTGACTTTATTTTAGTGCATGGTGATAGGCATGGATCTAGTTTTAGTTTACAGCATATAGAAAGTCAGTTTTTCCAGCACCATTTGTTAAAGAGGCTATCTTTCTTCCAATGTACATGTTTGGCTGCTTTGTCAAAGATGAGGTGGCTGAGTGTGTTTGTAGTTGTGGCTGTATCTTCTAGTCTATTCCACTGATCTTCAGGTCTGTTTTGATTCCAGTACCATGCTGATTTTATCTCAGTAGCTTTGTAGTATAGTTTCAAGTCAGGGATTGTGATGCCTCCTGCCTTACCTTTGTTGCCCAGAATTGCCTTTGCTATTCTAGGTCTTTTCTGGTTCCAGATAAATTTCAGGAATGCTTTCTCTAGTTCTGTGAGGTAGGCAACTGGTATTTTGATTGGGATTGCATTAAATCTGTATGATAATTTTGGGAGAATGGCCATTTTCACGATGTTTGTTCTTCCTATCCATGAACAGGGAATATCTTTCCATTTTCTGAAATCTTCTTCGATTTTCTTCTTCAGAGTAATGTAATTTTCACTGTATAGATCTTTTACTTCCTTTGTTAGATTGATTCCTAAGTATTTCATTTTTTTGGATGTTGCAGTGAAGGGTGTGGTTTCCCTTATTTCTCTCTCAGTGACTTTGTTGCTTGTGTACAGGAATGCTATTGATTTTTGAGTGTTCACCTTGTATCCAGCAACCTTACTGAATTTGGTTATTACTCTGAGAAGTCTTCTAATGGATTTTTGGTGGTGTTCTATGTAGAGTGTCATATCATCTGCAAATAATGATAATTTCACTTCTTCCTTTCCTATCCTTATTCCCTTTATTTCTTTCTCTGGTCTAATTGCTCTGGCTAATATTTCCAGAACTATATTGAATAGGAGTGGTGATAATGTACATCTTTGTCTTGTTCCTGATTTTAGGTTGAAAGTTTTCAGTTTTTCTCCTTTTAGTAAGATGTTGGCTGCTGGTTTATGATATATGGCTTTTATCAGATTGAGGTAGAGACCATCTATTCCGATTTTCTATAGGGTTTTTATCATGAATGAGTGTTGGATTTTGTCAAAAGCTTTTTCTGCATCTACTGAGATGATCCTGTGGTTCTTGTCCTTGGTCCTATTGATACGGTGTATTACATGTATTGATTTCCATATGTTGAAACATCCCTGCATTCCTGGGATGAATCCCACTTGATCATGGTGTATAACCTTTTTGATAACTTTCTGTATTCTATTTGCCAGTATTTTATTGAGGATTTTTGCATCTATGTTCATTAGGGAGATTGGCCTATAATTTTCTTTTTTGGTTGGGTCTTTCTCTGGTTTTGGTATTAGGGTAATAATTGTTGCCAGGAATGAGTTAGGGAGACTTACTTCCCTTTCAATTTCATTGAAGAGTTTGAGGAGTGTTGGCATTAAGTCTTCCCTAAACTTCTTGTAGAATTCAGCGGTGAATCCATCAGGGCTTGAGCTTTTCTTTGTTGGGAGAGCCCTAATTACATTTTGAATTTCATTAGCTGAAATTGGGTTATTCAGCAGCTTTACATCATCTTGATTCAGCTTTGGTAATTCATAGCTTTTTAGGAATCTGTCCCTTTCTTCTGTGTTATCAAATCTATGTGAGCAAAGGTTTTCAAATTAGGTATTGATGACCTTCTGTATTTCCACTGGGTCTGTAGTGATTTTACCCTTTTCATTTCTTATTGCATGAATCTGAGTTTTTTCTTTTCTCTTCTTGATAAGGTTGTCTAGGGGTTTATCAATTTTATTACTCTTTCAAAAAACCAACTCTTCAATTCATTAATTCTTTGTATTGTTTTCTTAGTTTCAATTGTATTGATTTCTGCTTTAATCTTAATAATTTCCTCCCTTCTTTGGGCTTTGGACTTGACTTGCTCTTCTTTTTCTAGAAGTTTGAGGTGCAGCATTAGGTTGTTTATGTGTGTTCTTTCCATTTTTCTGATGTGGGAGTTTAGTGCTATAAATTTCCCTCTGAGGACTGCTTTCATTGTATCCCACAGGTTCCGGTAATTTGTATTTGCATTTTCATTCAATTGTAGATATTGTTTAATTTCTTCTTTAACTTCTTCTGTGACCCACTGGTTATTTAGGAGAGTATTATTTAATTTCCATGTGTTTATGGTGTTTTTGTGTGGTTTTTGTCATTCATTTTCAATTTTACTGCACCATGGTCAGATAATATGCATGGAATTATTTCAGTTCCTTTGCATTTACTTAAGCATGTTTTGTGGACCAGTATATGATCTATTTTAGAGAGTGACCCATGTGCAGCTGAGAAGAATGTGTATTCTGATGTTGATGAGTGGAATACTCGGTACACATCTACTAGGTCCATTTGTTCACAAGTTTGATTCAGATCTGTTATTTCTTCACTGATTTTTTGTTTGGTTGATCTGTCTCTCTGTGACAGTGGGGTGTTAAGGTCCCCTCTTACAACTGTATTGTTGTTTATTTGGTTTTTCATGTCTATTAAGAATTGTCTTACATAGCTCGGTGCTCCCATATTTGGTGCATATATATTTATGATTGTAATCTCTTCCTCTTGAAATTTTCCCCTAACAAGTATGTAGTGACCTTCTTTATCTCTTTTGATCATTCTCGGTTTGAAGTTTGCATTGTCTGCAAATGTAATAGCTACCGCTGCTTTTTTCTGGGTTCCTGTGGCATGGAGTATTGTTTTCCAGCCTTTGATTTTTAGTCTGTGAATTTCCTTTTGAGTGAAATGTATTTCTTGTACAGAGCATATTGTTGGGTTTTGTTTCTTAACCTGCTCTGCTAGTCTGTTTCTTTTTATTGGTGTGTTGAGACCATTTACAATGATTTATATAACTGATATGTACTGGCTCATCCCTGTCATGATATCTTTCTGTTGTTCATTTTCCACATTTTCTTTTTAATTATTTGCCCTGCTTAGTGGTTTCCTTTTGTTGTTGTTCTTAAGATTGTAGCTATCTTTGTCTCTTTCTAGAGTGTCTTTCAGTACTCCTTGTAGTATTGGTTTGGTGGCCATAAGTTTCTTCAGTTGTTCTTTGTCATGAAAGTATCTTATTTCTCCATCGATTTTTAAGGATAGTTTTGCAGGGTACATCAATCTGGGTTGAAAGTTGTTTTCTTTCAGGATTTGAAATACTTTACTCCAAGCTCTTCTTAACTTAAAGGTTTGTGTTGAGAAGTCTGCCGTGATTCTGGTAGGCTTTCCTCCATAGGTGATCCGTTTCTTTTCTCTGACAGCTTTTAGTATTTTTTTCTTGTGCTGTATTTCTGATACCCTTATTATTAAATGTCTGGATGAAGATTTATTTTGGTTATGGTTAATTGAGGTTCTGTATGTCTCAGTTACCTGTATTTCAGATTCTCTTCCCATGTTTGGAAAGTTTTCTGCTATTCTGTGAGTAGTCTTCACAGGTCATTGGTATTGACCCCTGCTTTTTCATTTATGCCTATTAATCTTATGTTATTTCTCTTGGCATCATCTTGCAGCTGTTGAATTTTTGTTTCTTGGTTCCTTAGTATTTTTAAGAGATCTTTTCTTTCATGGCTATAAGCTCCCATGTGTCTTCAAGATCTGAGATTCTATGTTCAGCTTCATTCAAGTGGTTTTTCAAATATTCCATGGAATTTTTCATTTCCTGCATTTCCCTTTGAATCTGTTTCATGCATTCTGTTTGTGTCTTATATTGTTCATTCAAAGTTTCAATCATTTTCTTGTTCTTCTATTTATCTTGCTCTTCTTCAGATACACATTTCTTTAATAATGATTCTCATTTCATTTTTTATTTCAGAGATTATTTCTGATTTGAGTTTCTCTATAGCTTCATCGAGCTGTTTCTTTACTGCATTTGTTATCATTTCAGAAAGTTCAGTTGTGTGACTCCCAGTGTCTTCCATTTCAGTGTCTCTTGGGTTTGTTCTCAGTGGGCTGGGGGATTGAGACTGCCTCTTGGTCTTTCGTTTTGTCACTTTCTTCTGGGACCTGTGTGGCTCTGTGTCCTCTGATGCTGACTGGGCCTTCCCCTGGTTGGTTATGCTGAGTCGCTGGACTGGGTAGAGCAGGATCCTCTGTGCAGCTAGTGAGGGCGCACTCCCAGAGTGTGCTGGGGGAGGCTCTGCCTTACTGGGTGGGGGCCAAGGCCTCCCAGACCCAGGCAGCTATACTGAGTGTACTCTGGAGTGTAGTGCTACCCAGACCCTGAGTCTGGCTGCAAGGAGCACAGAGCCTCTGGAGTGCCAGGCAAGCCTGGGCGAGTCCCAGGCCTACAGTGCCAGGGCCTTGGTCCTGGCTGGGTGGACCTGCAACCTCTAGGATCAGCTGCGCCTGCCGCTCCACTGAACAATGGTGCTCACTCATGCCCTGCGCTCTGGCGGGCAGAGCCCATGCTCTCCAAGGGCCTGCAGTTATGCTGGCCAGTCCTTGATGAGCAGCTCTGGGGTCCTGGGCTGGGCTGCACTCAGTACCTCTGTGTCCTGCAAGGCTGGCTGGGCATTCCCCTGGTGGGTTGCACTGAGTTGCGGGACCAGCTAGAGCTGGATCCTGTGCGCAATTAGTGATGGTGCACTCCCGGAGTGTAGTGGTGGAGCCTCCACCTTACTGGGTGGAGGCCAAGGCCTCCTGACCCCAGGCAGCTAAGCAGAGTGTACCCCGGAGTGTGGCACACCTGGACTCTGAGTCTGGCTGCAAGGAGTTCAGAGCCTCTGGAGTCTTTAAGGAACTCTTGATCTTCAAACAATATTTAAACTTGTCACATAGAAGATAAAATAAAACATAATGCTCCCCTCCCCCAGATCCACACTTTCTCCTTGTGCATTGTCCACAGTCAAGATCGTCCTCTCACCTCAGTTCTTTACTCTGCTCCTGGGGTTCCATTCATTCTTCATTCCTTACCACCCAACTTCTACTGCTGCTCCATGGGTGAAATTGCTTCTGCTACATTAACCATTGTCCTCTTTAGTGTCAGATTGGAAGCATGACTGTCCATGCTTCCCTAGCCTGAATTCTGTAGTGGTGGACACTGTTAGCCACTGTTCCTAAAAGTCTCCTCCAAGATTTCTTTGCACGCGTTTGGTTCCTAAGTGATCTTATCTGTCTCTGGCCCCTCCTTGCAATATTTTGAGAGTTTGCCTTTCATGCATACTTGAACAGTTTAATGTTGCCCAAAATTCACGCTTACCACTTGGTTTCTTCTCACTGTCTTTCTCTTGCTGAGTCACTTCAATACTGCCCGAGGATTTAGCTCCAATGTATTCATGGATGAGTCCAAAATGTCTAGTTGTAAGCAGTATCTTTTTCACAAACTCAATATCTAAGCATCAAAATACATCTGAAATGTTTCTACTTAGCCCTTTTCACAGCACCCCAAGTATGTTTAACACCCTGCTCTCCACTCCGCACTAACTATCTTTAGTGCATCTCCATGAAGAATGGCTTCATCCACTCAGTTGCCAAAATCAGGAGTCAAGAGGTAGCCTACATCTCAGTCTTCTAAAGTGAACTTAGGAATCTCTTCCTTTGGGCAGCTTTCAAGAAACTTTGATTAGTTTAGATGGCGTGAATCTGAGATCCTGTAGCTTTTTTTTTTTTTTTTTTTTTTGCTTTCTTAGCATGTCTTTTATTTTACTTTATTTTAGACAGGATTTTGTTAAGCTGCCCAACCTGACTTTGAATCATTGATCCTCCTACCTCAGTCTCCCAAATAGCTGGGATTACAAGCATGCATCACTAACCAGCTTGATCTTATTTTTAATTTAAATCTTATTTTACCGTGTTATGATACCTGATTTATTTTTTCTTTGAGACTATAAATTCCTTGAGGGTAAATAACACATTATGTTCTGTATATCTTTAAGACTATCAAAGTGCCTAGATGTTCAAAAAATATTGCTGATAAAAAGAATGATTGAATTAATTAACTAATGAACAAAATAAAATAACAATTTTTTAAAATGCTTGGAGACTGAGATAAGACTAGAAGTAACAAAGTATTATAGAACACAAGTTCAAGTGTCTCCCTGGGACCTGGAAAGATAAGATTCATTTTGACAGAAAGCAGATAGAGGCTAGGGAAGCTACAAAATAATTGTGCACTAAGCACTCACTATGCATCAAGCTTCCTGCGAGGGTCTCTTCATACAAATTGTTTGATTATTTAAAGAAAAATAAAATGACTTAGGGCTTACAGAAGACCAGACAATGGCCCCCAGCTCCTCTTTGGAAGGTCCAGGTGTACGGTCAAGTAGATCCCCCCTCCCCCTGCTGCTGGGCCTTATCTTCTTTACGTTCTGTATTCCTGGGTTGGAAGAACCCATTTTTTTTTTTAACCTATTGGAATCTATTGTAGACTCTATGAGAACAAGGAGGGGTAAGACTGTGACAATACTATTGCACATCTAAAATACTCATTTTATGTCTTGTAGGTCTCAATTTAATGCTTTTTATTATTTGATTTGTAGAACTATATGAGGCATGACTATCCAGTAATGAGGCTGATTTTCTTGTAAGGCTTGTGGAAATGGGTGCCCTTATAGGAGTTCCGGTCGTCCTAGCAGAAGATGCTTTAACATAGCTGATGCTTTGTGGTTCCCCTCTGTTGAGGTGTTGGGAGTTGGGGAGGGTAAGAGAGGGTCATCAGGAGAGTTCCATATCTGGAAGGGATTGGGTCTCTGCTTTCTGAATTCCCAAACATAATGGTTAATTTCAGATGTCAATTTTACTGGATTAAATAATAATTAGAAACCTAGCAAAGCATTATTTTGGGTGTGTCTTTGAGGTCTCTCTAGAGGAGATTGGTGTGAGACTGCAGACTTTTGGTCTAAGTGGAGGAAAACTGCCCCAGGCTGGGCAGGCAACATGCTGGGGGACCTCATAAACAAAGGCAGGCAAGGAGAATGTTTTATCTGTCTCCTGAAGCAGAGACACACTCATCTCCTCCAGGCATTTGGCCTTTGGAATCTGGGACTTAGATCAGCAAACCTCTCTATTCCCAGGCCTTCAGTCTTAGACTTCATCTTTGGCTTCTCTGATGCTAAGAACCTGGGTCTTGAATTCAGCCATGTTATTAGCATCAAGGGTCTCCAGCTTGTAGACAGAATACCGTGAAACTTCCCAGCTTATAGGCCAATTATCCTACTAAATCCTCATTCATGTTTCTATCTATCCGTTTATGTGTCTATCTGTTTCCTATCTCTCCATCCCTCCGTCTTATTGATTCTTCTCTTTGGAGAAAACTGACTAATACACTTAGTCCTGGGATTGTGGAGTATAGATGTCAGATCTCATGCCACAAATATTTGCTGAGTGCCTAACTCTGTGCCCAGCTCTCAATAGTAGAGGAATCAGGATGAGCAAACACTGGGCAGTGAGAGACCTGCCATGGTAACAGGAGAGAGCAGGTTATGTGGATGCAATGACAGAGAAGTGGGGAAAGACAGAAAAGAGGATAAGAGGCTGATGTCATAGCAACTGAATTCTACAGCTAGCAGTACATTGTTCTCTGAGTCTTGTAGAACCTGATCAATACCTTTTTACTATGTAGATCATGTGTATCTTCCATTTTTGTGTTGAGTTATTTTAGGATATTTTAACTGCCAGTTTTGTTTTTGTATGTTCATGTGGTTATTTTTGTTGTTTGGTTTTATGTTTTGTTTTGTCAGTTTATAATTTTGGAATTAAGAATACAGACAGGGAATGGAGTACTATCATGCCAGATACCATGACAAAAGCTTACCCATGTGCTATCATGCTTAGTGCAATCCTGAGAAGCTGTTATTAACCCTGCTTCCAAGTAAGGAAACAGGTCAGAGGACAAGTACTTTGTTCAATATCCTGATGCTTATTTCACAGGGTAGTGCTAGGATATAAAGCCAGGCACTTTAGTTCATGCTCAGTGTTGATTTTTTTCCACTAGTGCAGGTAGATGCATCCTATACTGGAAAGCATGTGACATGGTCTCTGATGAAAAAGAACAGAATAGGACTTCACTGACCTAAGTTCTGTCCTCAGGTTGATAAGTGACTAGGAAAACCATTTAATTATACTGCATTTGCCTCAGTTTGGAAGGTGCAAGGAGAGAATGAGGCATTTTCTCACTGTCGTGCACTGACTACGTGAAAGGCTATTGCATGAGGATTTCTTTGGGTTTTATGGAAATAGTACTTGCATCTCATCCACAGCACAATGTTTTGGCAAATTATTCCAGTTCTTGTAACCTCGTTAGCCTGAAATTCCAGGTTATTCTTACTGCTTGGTTCTCTAACAAGAAGCTTCTAGTTTACCACAGTTCCATGTCTTGAGGCCCCAAGCAGCCACTTTCATCAGTCTCAGCTACCACATCTCCTCAGTTGCCCTGTTCCATGGGCCCACACTGATTTGGTGGGTTTCTGTAACGTAAATATGCATCAAGTACAAGCTCCCTACTTCATGTCTCTTCCTATTGCACACACAGAGCAGCTGGATACAATTTTCTCTCAGATAAACACAAGCTGTAAGTTTTCCTTATTTATGAATAACACAGTTTGAAATTGCTTTTACTATTGGATACAAATTTTGTTAGACAAAATAAAATATCAGATATTTCTGTGGGATGCTGAATTTTACAATAGCCATCCTTGACAAGTCAGTTCCTCCTGGCTAAGGTGGACGCTTAGTAGTAACCATGTATAGCTTTCCATCCTTTGGTAACTTCCAATTCTAAAACTGGTTCTTCCTCAAGCTCGGAGAAAAACCTGTCCTGTTTACCAATTCACACATGCACACACACACACACACACACACACACACAATAACTTGGAAATTTTTCTGTCTTGACCTTTACAGCTTACATGTGTCCAGAGACACTTTAGAGAAGAAAGCTGTGACAATAAGGAATTAGACTTCTTTCTTTCCCTATGTAAGAAAAACTAGCATCTATTGAGTGCTTACGAGTACCAGGCAGGGTTCTGTTACTTTACACGCAGTATTTAATTTAACACTGCTATGGACTGCACTGCACCCCATCCCCAAATTTACCTGTGGAAACCCTAACCACCAATAAGACTCTATTTTGAGAAACGGCTTTTGGAAGATGATTAAGGTTAAGTGAGGTTATAAAGATTGGGTTCGGGCTAATTCTACAGAACTGACAGCCCGGACGGAAGAGAAAGAGACGCAGTCTGCCCACAATGTGAGCCCGTACCCTGCTGCGGCTGTCTCAAGCCAGGAAGTAGGCCTTTCTTGGAATGTGTTCAACTTAAGATCCTGATCATTGACTTACAGCTTGCAGAACTGTAAGAAATAAATTCCTGCTGTTTAAGTCTCCTAGATCATAGAATTTTGTGACCATAGCCTAAACTGGCCTGGACAAGCTTTCCTAAACACTGCAACTCTACTGTTCTCATTGCCTCCATTTACAGACATGGCAACTAGCTTTTTTTTTTTTTTTTTTCATACTGGGGATTGAACTCAGGGCCTTGTGCATGCTAGGCAAGCACTCTACCACTGAGCTACATCCTCAGCCCCAGACATGGCACCTAAAGGTGAGTGAGCTTGAGGAACACACCTGAAGTCCCACAGATAGGACAGTGTTGAGGTGGGTGTCAGTCTGGCTTCTCCCCCAGGTCCCTTTAAATACAAGTTTTGTTTCCCTAGAGCACAGCAGGGCAGTTATAGAAGACGCAGGTTATACACCCAGGTCCCCTGATGCACACTGAAGATAAGAAAGCAATATTCTCTTGTTTCCTTAAACATATAACTTTGTACTTTGATCCCCAAGCACTGTTAGAATCTACTCTCTAAAGATGAGCTATGACCAAACAGGCAAGAGATGTTAGGAGACAAGACTTCAGCAGAGTGGAAGAGCTCCGCACCTGCATGGTAGGATGAAGAGGCCTATTTCTACAGTACAGACAAATACAGAGGAGCCTCCCAACCCTGATGACAATGTGTCCCTGCGATAAATCCACAGGGCAGAGTTTTAACACCTTTTAAAAACTCATAAATGAAAAATCAGGTTTCAGGTGACAAAGAGGTGTTGTCCTCAGTCCTGCACGGTCAGCTTCGATCTCCGTCTCCCTCTGCCATCCTGATACCTGCACTGGGGCTGTCTCATGAAGCCCAGAGACACACAGCTTAATGAGGACTTTTCATTCCCTTTTCCAGTTCCCGACCTTTTAAATTTACTCCTTGGGGATCCATTCTGTTAAAGGGACTGCACTTTGCAGTTAGTCAAATCATCCCTTTCTTTACCCCAACATCCAGTGCTCTGAGAGTCCTAACCAGGATATGTGCCTCTTTTCTCTCCATTTTTCTTTCTCCCATCATCCTGGCTTGTTCTGCTTCTGAAACTCCCTGCTTCTACTCTGTACCCATGCAATCCATTCTCTACACCACAGCCAAAATAATTTGTAAAATTTGTCTATCAGATCCTGGCACTTACTTGCTGAAAGTCTTCCAAAGTATTGTCTTGCACTTAGAATTGAATTCTAAGGTCCGTGGTGGTGGGGGTGGGGGGTGGGGCTAGGGTCAGTGTGAACATGCCCTCTGCTGCCCCTTGTCTTAGCCAGGCTCCTCTGACATTCGTGCCTCCCAGCACTCACCTGCTGGATTTGGTTGGGCCCTATGACAAGTCTACTCACACCCAGAAGCAACTTCCTCTGAGGCTTTCTCGCAGTACTCAGTTTATCATTTTTTTTTCCATTCCATCAAATCACATCAAATGTTGTGGTTGTTTCTTTCTTTTTAAACTTGCAACACAATGCCCAATCCAAATAACAGCACCCATTGTAAACTTGGAATGTAGTACATATTTACAGAATTAATGAATAAGTTAACGCATAAAGAAATGAAAACAGTGTTAAAAGAGTTTCTTCATCTTCCTTTGATTGTCATGAGTTTCTCCTTCGGGGTGAAGCTGATTGTCTAGGAACACAAACACTTTGGCCAAGCCACAGGTAAGAGAGTGTGCACAAGCTGCAGGGCTGGTTACCGCTTCCACTGCAGCTGCACCAGGGTGCTTATGACCTGCTGTGGTCAGCAGTCAGCTCTGGTAGCCAGGACAATTGTTTAGGTTCTGAACAGAAGCTCCCTTTTAAGGGCTGTCTTCTCCTGTTGGCCTTCTCTGTGACAGTCCTCTCTGTGTACCTTTGTGTACCTTTGCTGTTTGTGTACCTTTGCTCAGTTGTCTCTTTCAGGATAGAACACTTAATGGTTCCATCATCAGCCACAATCCACATATAAGTAGGACTGTTAGGGGCATACGTATATTTCATTTAAGCCAGTTTAGCCAAATGCTGTTAGATTACACAAATAATTTTCCTGAGTGGATCCTTATTTTTAACCGGCTCCTCTGGGTCATTCTGTCCTCTCTACATTGCAGCTCCTACCTTTCAGCTCTTAAGTGGCTAGAGCCACCTGTATTCTGACCTGGGCGTCCCCAGGCTTCTGTATAGCTTTTCTTCTGCCTTTTCTCCTCCTCTTTTTCTCCTGCTTACCTGGAAAAATTGAGAAGGATCCTGATGCTCAACTCTTCATGATTATCTCCAGTTAACTGGTGGTCTTTTCACTTTCTGAGTACTGCAGCCTGTAATCTGCATTCGACTTTGCTTTCTCTGCTACAGATTTGTCTTCGTAGCAAGACTTTCGCAGATGAGCTTAAGTTTCACTTTATATAGAAGGTGTTTCTATCCTTTCATTCACATTTTTTTTCATGGCACAAATTGTTATCAATAAAAATACTGGCTATGCTATGTGCTATGGTTTATACATTGTGTCAACTTGAGAAGTCTAGCAGCTTAATTAAGTAACCAAGACAGAATTTGGTACCAGTGGAGTGGGGTTGTTGCTGTGACTAACCTGACCATGTGGTTCAAGAGCCTTTGGAAATGGTTAGTGGGAAGAGTTTGGAAAGGTTCAGAGATGTCTCCTGAAAGAGTAGCCTTGGAACAGCTTAGGCTGTTCTGTATGGGAGATTCTGGTCAGAGCTCAGGAGACCAGAAGATTGATAAAAAGCCTGCCAGTAAAGACCAGGCTCGGGAGGTTTCTGCTGGGAAAAAGGATTGCATTGGATGTTGGACTCCACATGATGTGTGTTACGGATTGGCAGAAAGTTTGTCTGCAG